>OZ022264.1:84049495-84246995 GCA_963978885.1 Nemotelus pantherinus
TTAAGTCAACTCTTATAGCTTCAGCGGGACCAATAATTCAAGTGAAACATTATATATGTCACTATATATGTAACACTGCTATCATGATACCTGAAGACCAGAACTCGCAAAAAACACCGGTCCCATGGCAGAAATAGAATTGTTATGGGGCGCAATGAACGTGTTTGCTCGCCAGTTTTTTCCGAAAACCGAATACAAATGTTTCTGCCTCAAAGTAAACTCATTTTCAAACACAGTGGAATCCTTTCTCCCGAGTGTACCGTTAAACTGACTTAGTTGCTTGTGATATGCTTACTTTAACATGATTAAATTTTCCAGTTGCTCTAAATAATCGGGCAATTACCGCTGTTGATCTGTATGCGAGGGTTTTCCTTTGACACTATAGCTGCTCGACAATAATATTAATTCCCTCGAATCATGGTAACCTGTTACATCATCGTTTCGTCCTTTCGTTTCGTGACTGGAAACGCAGGGTACAGCCCTGAGCACAGCACGTGAACCCAGAGCATTGAACAGCACACACTTATGATTGCTAAGGGCGCCCAGCGTTCAGAGTCGGCATTGAATTCAGTTTGCAATTCCGAAATGGTATTCGTTCGCTGGAATTCAATTCCCCACGATACAATTCTCTTCCGCTGACGACATATCCGTTGACAGAGCACTTTCTCCACGCTCCGCCGATCCAGCGGAAGCGATTCTATTTTAAAATCTAAAAGTTCCGGATGATATGTGCCACGTCCTTCCGACTGATTTATGTCCCACGTCGCATTCGGACTCCAGGCGATTTGCTGTTTCGAACTGTACGATGCGAATACAGAGCTAAGTGCATTCTGCATGCCATGCTTGGTGCAATCCAAGTATACTATTTGTCAGCAGGGTTGCATTAAGTTCATTAGCGAGCAGCAGTGATGAGCCTTTTGTTCTAAGTTGGAAACAAACCCCGTCTATGGTTTCAATAATGTGTTCGAACATATTCTCAACAGAAAATATGCATATGCGTTTATTAAACTTTGATCGAAATGAAATTCGATGCAGTAGTTATCTGTGAAAGTCCAACGTTGAAGTGCATATTTTTCCGACTAAAAATGGGGCTTCCAAGGGGATAACGTGAAGCTAGCGACCGCTTTTTGCGTTATATTGAATCAGCTCGATCTGTGTATTTATTACTAATTTTCGAAGAAAATTAGTATTAAACTCACTTCGCCGAAAATTCATATTTCTTTATATATATAATATATGTATATATATATATATATACATATATATATATATATATATATATATATATATATATATATATATATATATATATATATATATATATATATATATATATATATATATATATATATATATATATATATCAGCAAATCGATAAATAGAGATAATCTCTGGAGTGGCCGATCCGATTGAGCTGAAATTTTCGGAGGACGTAGAAGATGTATATAGTAAGTAGGTCCATGACTTGCTGAAATTCAGATATCTTAAACCTTTTGGCGGCGGCGAGCGTTTTAGTGACTTCTGAGGTACTCCTATATTTCCAAGCAGTGTACATTTTCCTTAAAAAAAAGGATTGAAATGAAAACGAATTATGTTTTTAGCTTGCCTATGATAAAAAATTGGAAATTTTGAGCCGTGTGTGGGTGCAGCGTGCCTAAAAGTAGGCAAGGATTTTTTTTCAAATTTTGATTTGTCATTACTTCTGACGAAAACATTAGATCATCGTAAAATTTGCAGAACGTATTGGTCTTGACTAAAACTTAACACACATGGATTTTCAAGGTAATGTGGGTAACCCTGTAGCTACGGCAGGCTCCTGAAAAAAAATCTTTCAAATCATTGACCCTCCTGAAAATTTTTTGATTGTTGACACAAAATTCAATTCATTGATAAATTTTAATCTTTGCCCATCACGTCAAATTGAAATTTTCAAAATTCCGATTTGCACAAGAATGGTAACCCATCACCAAATTACCTCTATTTTTAGCACTCGAAAGTTCTGTTCACGAGAACTGACGACCGGATTATCCGATCATAATGAAATTTACAGGACATGTTGGTATTAACTAGGACCAGGTCTGATAGAAGTGATTTTGAAATTCGGGCAACCCTGTGGTAATGGTCCCATCTTGAAATATCACTGAGAAAAAAAATCGCTTTTTGGCCTCTAACTTCCGATTAAGCCATCACATTTAAACGAAATTCACACAATATAGGATTTTCCTTTCCCTTTGCAATTAGAACAAGTGGCGCTACTTTAAAAGGTGATGGAAAGACATCCGCTTTATTGTCGGGGCCTGGGGCCTGGCGGACTGTGTGCTCGTTTTCTGCTCTCACGTCGTGCGCTGAAAACAGTGAATCGACAATATTTCTCAGGACACCCGTCTCTATGGGTGGGTGGGACCCATGCGGCCCAGTCTTTTCGATACTATTTTGTATCCTTGGCTCCATGGCTCTGAGTCCACTTCTTCGCATAAAGTGTGCCACATTTGCTTTTTTTTTTTTCCGTTTTATAGTTATTCCCAGTTCCTTTTTGCCTTTTTGTGGGTCGCGGCAAGTAGCAACGCTTCTGGTCGTCCAATAGATCACTGCGCTCTACGCTCGCACACTGGAGCTCTTTGTCTTAGATCCTTACCCTAGCGTCAACACAGTCAATTCTTATTCGTCCAGTACCAACTAGTTTCAAAACTTTTGATTCGTCCAGTTCAACGACGGTTTTCCTCTGTTCCCTTATATTTGTGGGAAATAAGGTAAGTTTTACGTTCTCAATCCCTTCCTCCCAAATTGCTGCTTTAACTTCTTTTTCTGTCGTAAGACTGTCGAGGTCAAGTGTCTTGATTTTGGCTTTAGAGACAAGCCTTTTACCTCTCCAAAACCCTCCACACCTGCCTGGGTTGCATCGCCGAATTTCAAGATGTCTTCCCACTTTGTCTGAGTCACAAGTACCCCACCGTCTACCGTCTTCTTGATTTGTTGAACTTGTGCCCCCTCCTTTGCGTGGGCTAACTACTGCTCAGATATGCAGAAAGACTTCTGCATAAATCTTCCCTTGGGTAGGCTTTATTGCGCCTCGGTGTTTTTGGGGCTAAGCTCTGAATTCGACGCCAAGTTCTTAAATGAACTCGAATTTGTCGACTTAACTTGTCGGCCGTTGCTCTAATGTGGCTTTCTCAACACAGTCTTCCATGTGTGCTGCTTGGTGATGCCTACTTCAGTTTGTGTCCTAACAACGTGTTCTTTGTAAGGGCTACGTTCAGGCGTCCTTGCTCTTTTTTGTGCTTTGGCTTGCACAGTACATCGAGTTTTGGCAGTATCATTTACTCCATGCTCTCTAGGCTGGACTCCTTCAATTCTCCTCAGCTCTAGCTCAGTCTTCTTTCAATTTTCTCTGCAAGCTTTTTGAACTTCCAGAGGCTCTTCGAGTTCAAAAAAGCCGTCCTTCACCTGCTGCAATATATGTTTCTGCACTTGTGATGCAGCTGCAATTTATTTAATTTTTTCCCCGCACTTTGGCAGCATGTTTTCTTCTTGCGTCCTTTCTTCAGTAATATAGCTTCCCTTTGAAGAAAATTGTGCCTTCATTGCTGGAGAGGTATCCACTACATGTTTTTTTGTACCAAAAACCGTTCCGCCCGCGCACCTACTTTACATGCGGTGGCCGCAGTACCTGTCACAGCAGAATTCAGGGTGTTAGGTGAAATTGCCGGCCGCTTTACTTCTGCCCATCTTATAGATGAGAACAATCTTGGCTACTTTCCATGAGTCGGGAAAGTGTTGTAAATTATAATCGAGCCGGTCACAACGCAAAAGAATTTGTGCATCTACACGAAAAACTAGGAGCGGAAAATAAAACACGTTCGGTTATGACAAGACACAATTCAGAAGAGAGCCGTCTTTTTTGACAGAAGTGAAAACTTACAGTGGTATACAAAACTAAATTGAACTTTCAATACCCTCACTGAAGATAATTTTCTTAATAATTCAAATACATATCATTTTGCAAAAACAACAACTTATTATTTATATAATCCAAAGTCCCTAACAAAATGATTTAGTTTAACACTATTCATCGGTTTTGTCATGACGTCGGCGATCATTTCTTCAGTTCGCTTATATTCCAGTTTGATCATTCCATCCGCCAGTTTTTCTCGTACAAAGTAATTTTTTACATCGATATGCTTCGTTCGGGAATGATAGCTATTATTTGTAGCAAGCTGAATAGCATTTTTGTTATCGCAAAACAATTTAATTGTTTGAGAAGCATCTTTGAATATTTCACATTCAAACCGCTTAAGCCATAATGCTTCTTGTATTGCCGCAACCATAGACATAAATTCTGCCTCAGTTGTGGATAGCGCAATTGTAGGTTGTTTGCGCGTGCTCCATGAGACTGATCCACCGCACGCTTTGAAAACGTAACCAGTTTTAGATCTTCTCTCGTCCAGATCTCCAGCCCAGTCGGCATCACAGAATCCAATAAGCTCTGGATCTGCATCTTTCTTAAACCACAACTTTGTGCTAACTGTACCCTTAAGGTATCGCAGAACTCTTTTTAGCGCTAACCAATGTGGTTTGCCGAAATTCACGTTGAATCGACTAAGTGAACTCATTGCAAAGCTCAGGTCTGGCCTAGTTGCTTGAGCCGCAAACATGATACTTCCTATGGCTTCTTGATATGGAATATTTTCAACTTCACGCCTCTCATTATCATCTTTCGGGCACATTTCCTTCGATAACCTTTGGTTGACATCCATTGGCGACGAAACCGGATTGCAGTCCAGCATATTAAAACGTTTTAAAACGTCTTTAATATAGTTGCTCTGATCAATCGCAATTGATCCATCGTTGCTTCTTGTAATGTTCATTCCAAGGATAGATGATGCAACTCCTAAGTCCTTCATCTTGAAATGAACTGATAGTTCTCTCTTCAGTCTATCTCTGGCGTTTTTGTCATTGCTGAAGATCAAAATGTCATCGACATAGATGGCAAGAATCAAGATGATATTTTTCGAGCATTGAAAATAAATACATTGGTCAGTCAATGACCTATTTAGTCCAAAACCTAATAAAACTCCATTCAACTTTTCGTTCCACATACGGCTTGATTGCTTTAATCCATATAGTGATTTTTTTAGAAGGCAAACTTTCTTACTTCCATCCTCAAAACCCTCAGGCTGGTGTATATAAATCTCCTCATTTAAGTTTCCTTGCAAAAACGCCGTTATTGCATCCATTTGATGATTGAATTTGACCGCCATAGCGAGAAGGAACCAAATAGATGAATAACGCACTACCGGTGCAAACGTTTCCTCGTAATCAATACCACGTATCTGAGAATAGCCTTTTACAACTAAACGTGCTTTATGCCGCGCAACAGCTCCTGTAGTGTCACGTTTAACTTTAAAGACCCACTTGCTATCAATTGCCTTTCTTCCCTGTGGTAAATCGGTCAAAACCCACGTGCCGTTTTCGATCAGTGAATCGTACTCAGAATCCATCGCTGCTTTCCAATTTAACGCATCAGAACTAGACAGCGCCTCTTTAACCGACACTGGCTCACAAGTTTCGCAGACATCAGCGATGAATGCATTTTTCCTGTTTGCAATTCGCTCGGAACGTCTCAGTAACATGTTGTTATCTTCGTCGTCAGATCTGCCATTGTTGTCGTTGGATCTACTATCCGCCTTGCATTTTGTATTGACAAATTCAACATCCAATAATGAAGTCTCATTAGATTTACCCTCACTGAATTCATTATTAGGGTCAATCTCAGCTACAGATTCGACTGTCTTGTGATTTTCAACTGTCGGATAGAAATCAAAATAATTAGAGTGGTTTGACTCATTAATTACCTGACTTCCTCGATTTTCGTTAACATAAACATCTCTGCTAATTGATATTTTTCTAGTCTTCGGGTCATACAGTCGATAAGCCTTCGATTGCTCACTATAGCCAACAAAGATACATTCTCTAGATTTTACGTCAAACTTTCCACGAAGCTGCTTAGGAATGTGAGCCATGGCTTTGCTCCCGAAAACTCGTAAATATTTGAGGTTTGGTTTGATACCACACCAAAGTTCCTCCGATGCTTTGTTTTTTCCTCTGCATGGGATTCTATTTATCAAGTAAGCTGCGGTATTAGCGGCTTCAGCCCAAAACGATTCTGAAATACCAGCATCCAACAGCATGCATCGTGCCTTCTCGATAATGGTTCTGTTCATGCGTTCAGCAACACCATTCTGTTCCGGCGTATAAGGAGCAGTTTTTTGATGTATAATACCACATTTCTCTAAGAAATCGTTGAACTTTTTATTGCAATATTCAGTTCCATTGTCACTACGTAAAATTTTTATTTTATGGCCACTTTGATTTTCTACTAACGTTTTGAATCTTCGAAATGTCACGAACACTTCAGATTTTTGTTTAATCGGGTAGACGAATACTTTTCGGCTGTGATCGTCAACAAACGTCACAATATAACGCGCACCACCTAATGATTTACGTGGCATAGGTCCACACACATCGGAATGTACAAGTTCTAAAATGTTTTCAGCACGAACTCCAATGTCTTTAAATGATAATCGTGTTTGCTTTCCTTGTATGCACACCACGCACTTATCATCAAAACGGCTTGATAAAGAACCAATGCCAGTTGCTGCCTTTTCAACATTCCTTAAATTAGCATTACAAATATGCCCCAATCTACGATGCCATAGTTGGTTATTTAAGTTTGCACTAAGCGCGACTATATTTTTGTTCTCACTAGGAAAACTTTCCAATTGATAAATGTCATTCACAAGTGGTGCCCTAGCAATCAATTCACGATTCCTGTTGAAAATTTCGCACTTTTTGTCATCAAAAACAACCTTGTTACCTTTCTTCGCCATTTGACTGACTGACAGAAGATTTCCACAAATTTCAGGCACATATAAAATATTATCCACTTTGACATTATCAATTTTTTTACCATACGAAATTTTTAAATTTGTATTCCCGGCACACTTCACTGGCAGCTTTGTGTTGTTGCCAATAACTATTTCACTGGAAGATGTTTCAGTTACTTGGGTCAAAATTTCACTATTATTTGTCATATGAGCCGACGCACCCGAATCGATGTACCAATGATTAGATGAAGTCGATTGCGCCACGAGGGCTGCATAAAGCGACTTGTCAGTTTTTCCTTTCTGGTTTCTTCTCCGAGGACAGTGCCGTGCAAAATGCCCAATCTCATTACAATCAAAGCATCTTATTTGACATTTTGGCTTTAGTTTTTCACGTTGTTTCGTATGTTTTCCCATGAGTGCGATTGAATGCGAATTTACTTTTTCATATTTCACCTCTTGAAGAAGTCTTGTCTTCACGGAATCCGAAGTTAATTTTATAGCTGAGTTTTCGACTGCCATCACTAAAGGCTTGTAGTCGTCTGGAAGCTCCGCTAACATAAGCGATCCGATGATTTCGTCATCGATTTTGAGCCCAGCACGTCTAACCTTAATTGAAGTAGATATCATTTTGTTGATGTAGTCCTCCATGGATTCACATTCGTCCAACTTCAATTGAACCAACTGCTTCAACAGTTCTACTCGCCGACAAATCCCTTGATCTTCAAAGGCCTTCTCCAAGTGCTCCCATGCATCTTTCGCAGTCTCGCATTCCTGTACATGCGAAAAATTGACCGGATCAATGATTAAAATGAGTTCAGATATTGCTTTCTGATTTAGCGTGGCATCCGCTTCTGTCCCAACAATGCAACTCCAATAATTCTTGATTATCATGTATGATTTCGCAGCCAATTTCCAGGTATCGTAATTCTCTCGACCTTTCAATTTCTCAACTTGTGAAATCGTCGCCATCTTAGAACTTTTTTGTCGCGATCAAAATCGTCTTAATAACACATCAATAATTATCCGCGAATATCAATTGCATCCGTACTCTGGGTCCATAACCTGTTGTAAATTATAATCGGGCCGGTCACAACGCAAAAGAATTTGTGCATCTACACGAAAAACTAGGAGCGGAAAATAAAACACGTTCGGTTATGACAAGACACAATTCAGAAGAGAGCCGTCTTTTTTGACAGAAGTGAAAACTTACAGTGGTATACAAAACTAAATTCAACTTTCAATAGAAAGTAACCATTATTTAGTGCATTGTTAAATACAATGGAGAGAATTCTGAGCATAGAGTGGTAAATGCTTAAATAGAAACTAGACATTTCATCATGCCCAGAAGACTTTTTATTTTTAATACCGCGCAGTAGTTGCACCAGATATACACTACTAACAAAACAAAGGATCATCCGAAAGATTTTCGGATAATAATATGGCCAGTGGCTTGTGGTGTGTATCGAGGAAGTGATTGACTTCCTATTTTACCATTTGGTGGTTCAGGGCAGAACCGCCAGGCGGAGCAGCATTTAATTGAGGTTGAAATGTCGATGCAAACAACTCAGCCTGATGGCTAGCAACATTGTCAATCGTCACCACAATCTTCTGGTTATATTTACCAAAAAGCTAATTTATTTCCTAAAACATATCGGGGCCTAGTCAAGTGTCACCCAAACGCTGCACAAGCCGAGTATATAGACTAACAATTTTAGTTCACTTAGTTATCCTTGATACGTTTTTTAGATTTTGATATGCTTTTCGCAAATTTTTGATGAGTTAATTTTTCTCAGAGCACTAATCATGACTCTTCTACTTATTCGTTTAAATCTTCGTCACTCAAAAATTCAATTGAGTCAGGTGTTGTAGCAGTTACAATGTCTTCGCTTTCATATCTACGGAAATGAAAAATTAACTTCGAAAATGAATGCCAGTAAATATATGACAATACATTATAATACCTTAGCATTTATGCCCATCACATCGCAGAATTCACTATAAATAGAATTCCAAAAAGTACTTTATTTTTGCTAGGCAGTGGTCCCCACCAGTGTGAAATAGCCCTGCCTACTTTCTTTTTCTGAAGTGCCCGCTTGATTTATTTATTTATTTATTTATTTATTTATTGTCATAATCAACAGATACAAATCCAATTAAAGATTAGACAAAGAATAAACTTACATATAAGAAGAAAAGAGACTATAAATTGAAACTAAATAAAGTAAAATAAAACGAAATTTCATCATAATTCAAGGTAATATTTCGTAGGATAAGACGCATGCTCTTAACTTATCTTTAAAGGTGCGTAACGAAGGCGGAAGAGGACCAATATTCAAAGAATTATGCTGCCTAGGCAAGCGTAAAAGTGGAGAGTAAAAATATGTTTGAGTACGAGCAAAGGGTACGTTGAGAGTAAATGGAGACCTGGTAAGACGAACCGAGTCCCGAACAGAAAACTGACTGGGGATAGAAGTAATAGAACCAGTAATCATCTTGTATAGGAGACATTCGTCGAAATACACTCTGCGTGAAAGGAGGGTAGGGATTCCAAGGATTGAAAGACGCATACAATACTCACAGTAGGGAATACGGAACTTGAAGAATAGAGAACGAGTAAATTTACGTTGTACCGACTCAACAGCATCAATTAAGAAGCGGTAATGAGGACACCAAATTTGACAACAATATTCGAGGACACTACGCACGAAGGAGATGTACAGACGAACACACGAGGAAATATCAGTGAAAGGTCTGGACGCTCTTAGAATGAAGCCACATAAGCGCGAGGCCTTGGATGTCACACGCAAGATGTGGACATCAAATTTTAATTTACTGTCAAACACAACACCAAGGTCCATGAAATTATTAACCGGATTGAGGACGGAGCCAAGGATAGAATAGGAAAAAGTGATCTGGGAAAATTTACATATGAAGGACATTTGGAAACATTTAGCAACATTGAGGGTAATACAGTTGGCAAAGCACCAGTTACCCAGAGCAGACAGGTCATCTTGCAGCTTGGAGCAGTCGTCCACTGACTCAATAACCCTAAAAATTTTCAGATCGTCAGCGTACAAGAGACAAGGGGAGTTGAAGTGGGAAGGAAGATCATTTATAAAGAGGAGGAAAAGGAGAGGACCAAGAATCGACCCTTGCGGGACACCACAAGTAGGATAAAAGGGGGAAGAAGTACAAGAGTCAATCGTTACAAAACAAGCACGATCACGAAGGTATGAGGAAAACCAGCAACGCAGCTGACCCGAAATATTAAGACCATCGAGCTTAGATAGGAGGATTTCATGGTTCACGGAGTCAAAAGCCTTGGCAAAGTCTGTATATACTACATCCACTTGCTTTCGCTGGTCGAGGGCAGAAGCAACAGTGTTGGTGAATGAAAGTAAGTTGGAAACTGTTGACCTACCCTTAACGAAACCATGTTGCTCAGAAGCGAGAAGAGGTTCAATTAGGGGATAAACCCTATTGTAAACAACTCTTTCAAGAAGCTTACTGAAGCAAGATAGAAGGGATATGGGACGATAATTGGAGACACAGGATGAATTTCCGGTTTTAAGGATGGGAAAAATATTCGCAGACTTCCAGGGAGAAGGAAACGTGCAGGAAGAAATACTTAGGTTAAAGAGGACAGATAAAGGAACACACAAAGATGATGACAGTGACTTAGCAAATATGTTAGGTAAGCCGTCGGGTCCGCAACTGGTGCTACTATCTAGGTTAGCAAGCAAACCTTCGACCTCCAACGGGTTCGTTAAAGACAAACAAAAACTATTAACATACGAGGAAGGAATATTATCAGAGAAGAATGGATTAGGTTGGGAGGTGGCAGAGGAAAAGAAATGAGCAAACAGCTCACATATTTCTTGAGGCGAGGAAGCAGACAAATCGTTTAGGTGCATCAGAGAAGGAATAGAGGGAGACTTTTTAAGAGAACGGACGTAAGACCAGAATGGTTTCTGCTGACAGGATGATAAGGAAGCTTCAATGTAGGCATGATACGCACTCATCGCATTTTTAACCAACTTTTTAGCATACGAGCGTAAATTTTTGTATCTAAGTAAGTCAGCCTCTAAGCCGGAGCTTCGAAATCTACGACGCGCAACGCCTTTGGTTTTAAGAGCACGTATCACGTCAACAGTTAGCCAAGGTGGATCACTATTTCTTCGAACACGAAAAGTGGGAGTGTGACGTAAAACAATAAAAGACAAGAAATTATAGAACGCATGAAGGCCATCATCAACATTCAGACCCTTGAAAAAGGCAAACCAGTTAACAGCATTAATAACATTGGACATGGAAAGGAAGTCAGCTTTAGCAAAATTATAACGTAACGCAGAGATATTTTTATTCTTAGGGAATGAGGTGAAGGAAAGTTCGATGGCTAGAGGTGGATGATGAGGATCGGGACTGACATAAGGCGACAGAGCAGCACATAAACGAACAGACGACAAAGGAGAGTTAGTAAGAACAAAATCAAGTATTCTGTTATTAACATTAGGAACATTATTCAACTGAGAAAAAGAGCAAAGAGAGAAAAAGGAGGATGTAGCTAAAGAAATATTACTCCTCGATAAAATTTCCGTGAAGGTTGTATCCCAGACCAAGCTGGGAATATTAAAATCACCACATAAAAGAACGAAAGAAGAGGGGAAGTAGGTGTTGAGAAACGAAGAGATCTCCGTGAAAAAGCGTTCATAGACAACAATAGGACTATTACAAGGGATATAAATCGAAGACACAAGTAATGCTGAAGATGGAGTAACGGATAAACGAACAAGGATACATTCAACAGGCGGAGAAGGCATGAAGTCGGTACAGGAGGGCACACAAAGTGTATTGCGAACAGCAACTAAAACACCGCCGCCGTCAGATAAACCAATGGTGGAGCGATCACGATCTTTGCGGAAGACTGTAAAAAGTGGTAAAATTTCATTACTGAATATATCCCCTGTCAGCCAGGTTTCAGTTAAACATATTATGTCGTCAGACCCGACGGTTGAAGCAATTTTAAGCTCAAGGGTTTTGGTCCTCAACCCCCGAACGTTTTGATAATAAACTTTAAGATTAATGTTACGTTCTAAGTATGGTTTTTTTCCAACGGTTTCTGTTGAAAGTTTCCAGATGTTGTTGCTTGGTTGATTGAAGCTTGGTTGACCGGAATCCGAGGCCGACCTTTCCGAAAATTTAAAGGACGTCGACGATGTTCAAAGGTCTTGATAAGAATACCAGTGGGCCAGAAATCAATGTGACCAACAACACTATGAGCGGCAGGAAGAGTCAGTTTAAATGATCCCACAAAACGATCGTTGGGAGTTAGTTTTTTGCAAAATACGCTCGTGGAACTTCCCAGTTTACGATGAATATATTCAATAATGTCGCCTTCAGAAGTATCAGCAGAGACGCGAGATAAAAACAGCTGCAGAGGAGGCGCAGTAACTCTAATGAGACCATCCACATTAAAGTTATATTCCACAGCAGGATTAGATGATTGCGGAGTCAAATAAGTCGAAGTACTTGGCACAGGCGAAACTGGAACCTGAGGAAATTGAAGTCCAGGCATAACAGGCTGTGAGGGAGTATCCAGATGCTGCGGCTGCAGCTGCTGAGGAGCCTCCAGATGAATTTCTTGCGGCTGTAACTGTCCATGATGTTGAAGAGGTAAAGGCTGAAGGTGTTGCTGCTGCTGGAGCTGTTGCTGTAAACGATTACGTGTAACACGCCTATCAGGTCTAGAGTCCGAAGAGGCAGTAGACAGAGTGTCCGCGTAGGAGGGACGCAAAGAGTTGTTTACTGAAGCCACCGAAGTCGTGAGAATGTTAGGCTGAGCTGGTACCGTAGTCAACTTTTGCTCAGCATCTTGCGACGAAGAAGTTGACGGACGCTCAGTCAAAGCAAATTTTAAGAGCTTTTCAGTCTCCTTACGGGAATCCTCTAGCTGCTTTTTTAATGCGTTGAAAGAGACCTCAACCGCAGTAAAATTCCGCAGATTGGCACGAAGTCTATCCACGTAAGTAAGGATGGAATGCTTCCGACATTTATCGCAGTAATAGTGGATACCCGAATCCGCGCGATTGATGCAGTCCCCAATGGGTGCAGTGAAACCTGCACACTTCGCATGGAAAGATAGGCCGCAAAATCCAAAACAAGTGATGAGTGGAGTTTTTTCGGCTTTGTCGCAACAGGAGTTAGCGGAGCAAAGAGACATGATCAAAAAATAAAAATGTCAAAAAATAAAAATATCTCAAAATTCAAAAAATAAAAATAGAAAACTACCAATAAAATATAAATATAAATGTGGTAGCACTTCGTAAACAGAATGCACAATAATGGCAGCACTCTGACAAAAGTTAAAAGTTAAAAGTACAACACTAGCAAGCCGGTATGAGAATACACTTAACTATGGACCGAGTGATCACTATGAGCTTAGTAGCTCTAAAGTTTAAGAAGCGTCGGTAAGTGTCAAAACTATAGTTTATTTAAGCAAAGGTTCACACCACTTCAAATGATTGGTCATGCAGTAGAAAGCACCAAAGATCACAAGCTGAGGACTAGGGCGCGGCTATTGTTGGGAAACTGTCTTGTCATCACTATGAGCTTAGTAGCTCTAAAGTTTAAGAAGCGTCGGTAAGTGACAAAACTATAGTTTATTTAAGCAAAGGTTCACACCACTTCAAATGATTGGTCATGCAGTAGAAAGCACCAAAGATCACAAGCTGAGGACTGGGGCGCAGCTATTGTTGGGAAACTGTCTTGTCTAAGTGACACACGAGCCGAACGATCATATGACCACAAATTCACACTAACAAAAGTTTGTAAAGCGCATTTAGATTGGAATGTAGTAAACAGCAAAAGAAACCGTTTACTAATGAAAATTATAGAAATATGTCTTAGGTATTAAGAAAGCTTCCACACACTTGCACTATTAAGGGCAACAACACGTGAAAAGGTGAGGGGCCGGTCAAAACTTCATTAAGCCGAAGAAAGACGCGAAATACGTGAAAAACCAGGAAGTTGTGGGAAGACTTTTTGACACGACCGAACGGTGATACGGTGATGACTATATTAATTGATGTTATTGTATTGTTTTCAATACTGTCAATATTCGACTCTGTAGCTATGGGTAAATTACTTGTATTTTGTTGTGATAGTAAATCCAAACTAGCAATGAGTTTAAAGTATTTTCACGTTCAACAGCTGTAGCAATTTTTCCCAAACTTGTTCCTTCCACTTTCATGTAGAAGTGTTTTTTTTTGTTCACGAAAGTATTTTTTGTTCAAAACCGATTTCAGCAGTGTTTCTTCTTCAGTTTTTGACTAGGCGAAGTTTTGAAAATTGAATAATTTTGGAATTAAGATTCAGCACAATGCGCAACCAAAATAAATTTGAACACATAATTTTATATCGGTACAACATTTTACAGGTAAAGTGAATGCGCCCGAAGGCGTTAGATTAATTAAAAAATCTTTAGTTTATTTCGCTAATTAATATTGCATTGTTTTTAATGTGTACCAATTTTTTCCTAGCTTGTAAAAAAATATATTTTAATAAAATACCGATTTTTCCTTTCGAAGCTAGATACATTGAATTTTGTGACAAATATCGATATTTCGAGGGAAATCTGCCCTCTTCTTCAGTGCCCGATAGACACTGAAGAAGAGGGTAGATTACCCTCGAAATATCGATATTTGTCCCAAAATTCAATATACCTAGCTTCGAACGGAAAAATCAGGTTTTTTATTAAAATATACAATATTGCTTGTTTACAAGTGATGCAATGAAATCTGCTTATTGATGAAATTAATTATTTTATTCATTGCATGAAATATAAATTATGATCTTAAAACAATTCAATAGACTCACAAATCATCAAGCAGGATCCCTCTGAGTGGTAATTTGACACGGATGAATTCAGCAAAAAGCTGTTGTCGTCGTGGTTTCAAAGGATAACGGCTTAATTTTGTTGGGAGGATTTCAGGCAAATTAAAAATAGGCATCCGAGCTTGGCTTGATTGCTTTCAACTATTTATCGGCCGAAGCGGAAGTAATTTGCTGTTTTTTTAAAAAATTTAATTGAATCTTTCATTTGCTGACGGCACTCGGTGAATATTTTAAACGCTTCGCCTGTAGATTTATTGCAAGCAGGAATCGGAATATGCTGGTGAAAGAGTGAAAAACGAGACGTGCCGTGCCGCGAACAATGAATAGCAATGGACGAAACGAAGCATTCGCTTTATTGTGCAGTAGTCTGGGTATTAGTTTATGCAGGGTAATTGTTTGAGGAGTGCAGTCACGTTGCATTTTAGCATTCCAAGTTGTTGCGAATAGCAGTGAATTGTGGAAAGACATTATTTCCTTTTATATCTCGCTTCCGTTAGCTAGATTAGAGGAGTAGCTGGCGACTCCATGCCTCGATCCAGCTAGCTCCCGTACTTATTGTCTGTTTAATGGAAAATATTAATTTCATCGTTGTCAAAACCTTTTAAGTGAATTCTCATTAAAATGTATTCAGTTGCGTGATGATGTAATGAAAATTAAAATTTCCATACGTCTGAATGTTTCGCCAGAGCTGGCGAAGGGGATTTAAATTTTAGCACTAATTACAGCCGTCCAAAGTGAAAATGTAATCACGTTGAGTGGTTTTTGTATGATTGCGCAGTGAAAATAATTTGTGTAAAGCTCAGTTGAATAATTTTAAAAGGTACACTGCTTCATAGCAATCTAGCTTTGAATGTACCACACTGAAAGCTGATGAATGGTTTGCTTGATATGTTTGAATGTTATCAAAACGAGATGAGTGAATGACAGTAGTTGCTTGTCGACGTAACATAAGTCGCAAGCTAGTAGCATTGAACATAAAAACAATCCCGACCTAGTTGTTTTCAATGCTTCTATCCTAGCCAGCTCTCGATAGAGACACAAAAAATATGGATGTATATTGTTAGCCAGATAAACATTTCTCATCGAATTCAGCCAAACATACTATAAGAGATCGAATACGTGTCTATAAAATATTTAGACTTGTTGGTTCTAAATGTAATGCTGTTTCCAATCTGGTTGCTATGTTTGTGGTTCTTGCTTGGTGAATTAAGCCGCTGCGTAGTAGGATCACAATACAATTAGTCCGGGGAAATTTAACATGGTGCTTCAGAAAAATTAGGGGAAAGCTGAATTTTGGTGTGAACCTTGATACTGGCGTGTTGAACAAAATCTCAAAAGTCCTCATCGATCCGAGTGCTGCGTTACTTTTTATACGGGGTCGAAGGTCACCAAAAGTGACCTTTCCTAAATATCTCAGTAACGGTCACGTCTACGGAAAAACAATGTATGACAAATTTGTAGCTTAAAAACTTTCCAACAAAAAATATTTGGCAACTTTTTCTTGTAACCATAACCGTTTTTGAGATATGTTGACCTTAACATTTGTAACTAACAGTATCCACTTTCTCAACGGCATGTTGATATTATCCGATTTTGATTACGATTTGGAATCTTTGTGAGTTTTTTTTTCTATGTTTAGAAGGCTCTTAAAAAAACACATATACGAACATATCTACCACCCTCTAGGCTAGGTGGAAAAGTGTGCTCCGAAAAGTTGCGGGGGTGGGTGGGATGTGGGTACGGTGTGGGTGTGGGGGTGGTCCTGCGATGTCAAGAATAGGCAATCGACAGGATAATCTGGTGTTGTTATCTTGCCTAACAGTGGGCAACGAGCTCATCCCTGAAGATTGGGGATGGAAGTTCAGGGATACCGTTTCATGGCAAAGGGGTGCGGGTAACTTTTCGGAGCACACTTTTCCATCTACCCTGGAGTGTGGTAGATAAGTTTGCTTACATGTTTTTTTTTATGGGCCTCTAAAACAGAGAAAAACAAACTCACAAAGATTCCAAGTCGTAATCCAAATCGGATAATATCAACATGCCGTTGAGAAAGTGGATACTGTTAGTTACAAATGTTAAGATCAACATATCTCAAAAACGGTTATGGTTATAAGAAAAAGTTGCCAAATCTTTTTTGTTGGAAAGTTTTTAAGCTACAAATTTGTCATACATTGTTTTTCCGTAGACGTGACTGTTACTGAGATATTTAGGAAAGGTCACTTTTGGTGACCTTTGACCCCATATGAAAAGTAACACAGCACTCGGATCGATGAGAACTTTTGACATTTTTTTCAACACGCCAGTATCAAAGTTCATACCAAATTTCAGCTTTCCCCTAATTTTTCCGAAGTTTGGCCTTTTTTATGGCGAATTTCACTTTAGTTTTTGATTTCAAACTCGTCTGGTACGTCGCTGACTGGTTTGGATTACCAAAACTGTATTTGTTGATTCATTATCCGATCCTATATACTAACATTTTTCATTAAAGTAGTGAATGTATGGCTGTGGTTTTAGATATTATTTTTATTATTATGTGTACTTCATCTAGTCTCGACCATGTCACGTCTATTGCTAATTTTAACTATCACAACTGTTCTGTTGTGTCACTAAAATTGCTAGTTTGTTTATTAAAGACTATTTGAATGAAATATACTTTACTTTCAGGGGGAATTACTTTAAAGCTATGAAAGGAGTTGCCATGAGAATTCCGTTATCCCCACTTGTGAGTGAGATATTCAAGGATATACTAAAAAAGAAACTTCATAAAGAAGGTTCGTTTCCTCGTGTCTGGTTGAGAAATGTTGACGACATTCTAGCTGTCCTAAAAAAAAGTTCTTTTGACATAAACTTTGGAGAAGTTGAGCCAAGCACATAAGGATCTCTAATTTTCAATTTAATTCGAAAGCAATGAAAAGCTGCCCTTCTTGGATTTGATGGTCATAAGGAAAGAAATTCTACACTGATCATTGGGATCCCCAAAAAATGGCGCCCTTTAGCTCAATGATCCATCGACTATTAACAGTGCCCATGGATCAGAAAAGTTTTAGCTCAAAAGTTAAATATATTGAAGATACGCGAAAACAAAATGAATTTGGCGAGAAAATAATTGGTAACCATGTCAAAAAGAAGAAGAATAAAATACAGCGTGACGTGTTAACTACGCTCTTTACACAGGAAAAGCAAAACACAGCCATAAAGCTAGAACTACACTGGTCTCACGTAACGTGAGCTCACGTGTGGTCACATCAGCTCACCACACGTGTGATAGATCTGCAGTACCATTTTGTATGGTTAGAACTACACTGGCGACACGTCACACGGCTCATGTGAGCTCACGTGTGACGTGTCGCCAGTGTAGTTCTAACCATACAAAATGGTACTGCAGATCTATCACACGTGTGGTCAGCTGATGTGACCACACGTGAGCTCACGTTACGTGAGACCAGTGTAGTTCTAGCTTAAGAGTTCCAATTATGTTTTCGTGAATTATCAACAAATTTCGGGAACCTCTTGAGCGCTTTGATATAAAAGCAGTTCCAACCAGTAGTGCTTAATCCTAAGTACTAGATTATGACAATGAAAGACAAAAAAGATAAAAAGGAAAAATGTGGAATATATAACATTATTTGCCAAAAATGCGACAAAATATACATTGGTCAAACGCATCGGTTATTTGGTGTTAGACTAATGGAGCATAAGCGAGAAGCAGCTTCAGCGAAGAAAAGGAACACAATGTAAGTATAATTAGCTGTAGCGAAACACATCCTTGAAGAGCAGCACCACATAACGTGGGACAACGTAGAGGTGATTAAGGTGGTACTGCAGGTACAAAAACTGTTCGTACGAAAGCCTCAACAAAACCACGATGAATAGACGACTAAAGACAGACCAAGGAAACTGTGTATCACCATTTTTCAGGTTAATTTAAGCATACAGTTTATAGTGAGGAGAATAATGTAATTTATATTTAGATAGTTAAATGTATGTCAGTAAGTTATTAGTAGATAATTAGTTAGTAATTAGTATTAGTGAATACTTTGAAAGTAAGCACTATAAATATGATAACTAATTTATTTTTAGATTAGACCGATAGACACTCACGAAGAGGGCAGGTTACCTTCAAAATATCAATATCTGTAAAAAAATCTCAAAAATATTTTGCCTCAAAAGGAAATAATCGGTTTTAATTTGAAATATCAAAAACTAACTTTAACACTCTTCTTTGAAAAATTTGTTTTGGCTGGTCGTTAATTTTATGGTTCAAGGTTTTGCATGCAAAGCCAGAAAGAATATGCACTCCGTTCATTGAAGTACTGCAGAGAGTAAACAAATATTGTGTACAGCGTTCCGATTTGAAACTTGCATAAAACAAAAAGTATCAGTCGGACCAACTTATTTTTTATTGTAAAATTTGGCTCTTGACATTTACTTTTTGCAGATGGTCTCAGGCAAATGAATGCCGTGACTAGTCCTCAAGAAGCCAACTCTAGTGGTCCACTTTTCGATCATTTTTTGAAGTACGAGAGTTATGTTGGCTTCTAAAGTGGCGATCATCACTGGTTTGTCAGCGTAGGCTAACGATTTCAAATACCCAAACAAGAAGTAAACCAACGGAGCCATATCTCTCGATTTCGATGGCTGATTAACGGGATTATGCACTTTCTGAGTTTTTTCTTCAATAAGTCGATGGTTGCAATCACTGTGTGGCACAGAGTGCTGTTATGTCGAAATTCCGTCTCTCTTACATCCATAAGATGCAAATTTGGGAGCGAAAATTGGTGTATCATCACTCTATGCCGGTCGTCATTAGCAGCTATGCACTCGCCGTGCTCATCTTTGAAGAAGTATTACCCTATGATGCGGCCAGCATGTTTGTTGATGCAATGGTGTTTCCATGAGTTGAAGAAATTTTCCTCACTCCAAATGTAGTAGTTTTGTTTATTGACGTAGCCGTCGAGCCAGAAATGAACCTCGTCACTGAACAAAATTTTTCCGTAAAACTGAAGATTAACTTCTAGTTGATTTTTGGCTCATTTTCAAAACTTGCGACGCATCCGATGGTCATCATACCGCTTTTTGTCTTTCATTTATTGGATCTTGTAGGCCTTGCGCAAAATTTTCCACAAAGTAGTAAGCAATTAAATATTATCAGCAACATTGGCTTCCACGGCTGCAATATTCTCTTCGGAATGCACTATTCTCAATCTTTTCATCGGTTTACGGTCCAACTATGCGAAGTGGTTGCAAAAATGTGCTGATTTTGAAAATAAATTTCCACGATTTTTAGGCACTACTGTGGTATAAATCTGTCCATGGCAATTTAGCAGTCCTGAGTAAAAATGACATTAAGACTGCCAGTTGTCATCAGCTCATTTGACAGTGGTGAGTTTTTTAATCCAGCATCTGTAAAAAAACACCTTATTACTGGTGATCATCTAATGTAGTGGGCAGTGGTAATATCTGGTACTGAGTATAAAGTTGCTTAGTTACTTACTGTTTGGGCTAAATTCATAGTATTTTCAGCACTTAAACTTACATGAATGTTTTTATATATTCTATGATTTAATATAGTCTATAAGATATAGCTACAGACTATTCTTATTAAAAACTAAACTTTTTATTAAATAACATTGTATTTGAAGAAACTTGAACTTGATAAAATATTAAATTCTGGCTTGTGCGGTGGGATTCTAAATAAATGTCTAATTTGACTAAATTGACTGGACAATGTACTGCGTTTGTTTGTTTATACAGGATTTAATTCCGGAAAGTTTTTTTCAGACATCAATTTTTTGAATAAAACACTTTTGAAGAACACTCGAAAACTTGTAGCTCTCCGGCCACCGTTGAGGATAACATAAGCAAATCAGAAGAGATATTATGGGACGCATAAAAGTTTTCTTTATTTCTTTTTGCTTTACTGTACAGATTTGGAAGAGGGAAATGGATATGAATTGGTTGCTTTAGTCTTGTGCAAACTTAGTTTTGCGAGAGAACTTACGTTTTTGTAAGCTGACTTCAAAGTATTGTCGTGGTGGTAATTGGTTTGAGTGGGATGCTGATCGTCTGCTCGCTGTGGAAAGTTTCGGCTAAAATTTAGGCTGAAAATAAACAAGAGTGGTACTCACTAATTAGCGTGTAAAGTTGATTGAAAGTTGCTTTCACTTTGAAAATGCACATGAAATTGGAACATGTCGTCAATAATTTCACGCCTATCTAGTATGTGCAGTTCATTTTTTCGAGCTAAAAAGTGTTGAAATACGAAAAATCAATCGAAAATTGAAATAATTGACACTTATCCGTCAGAAACCAGCAGAGTCTCCGCTTTTGTCCATTGTCAAAGTTTGTGCTCGAAAGAATAACCAGATAATGGAGACTTGTCAAAATACATCTTCACTTCACGATTAAGTTAGTACCAGCGTTGACCCAACGTATAATTTTTTGGGATCCTGATACTTTTGCTGTTTATACTCTGTGGTTCGGCTAGATAGAAACACTTGCACATTCACG
Source organism: Nemotelus pantherinus (assembly GCA_963978885.1). Lineage (NCBI taxonomy): Eukaryota > Metazoa > Arthropoda > Insecta > Diptera > Stratiomyidae > Nemotelus > Nemotelus pantherinus. The sequence goes on from OZ022264.1 coordinate 84,070,783, forward strand.
GCCGGTAAATTTTCTGATTCTTTCGCAGTACTGAGTGACAAAGTTCGTCCGTGACAGATGACAGCGCTGGGACAGCATTACTGTTAGCTGTTCTTGTTTCAGTTTGGGACATTGGGAATAGATATAGCCTCAGTTGTTGCGGCGAAATATCTTTGGTGGGAGCCTAGTGGGAAAACTACCGGGAAAGTAATAAAATTTTTCATAACAAAGGGCGAACGGAAGATCGGAATAATCAGCCAGTAAATTCAGTTCGGGAGGTGAGCAATCGGGATAATCAGTGAGCAATCCAGTTCGAGAGGCTGTGGTTGTGAAGCAAAAAAGATGGTGGAGCAAGTTCGAGAAAAAAATTCGAAATGAGAGCAATTGTGAAATTTGTTCAATAACATAAACAGATCTGGGTTTGGATTGTTGAAGAGAAAGGTTATAAAGAGGAGAAGAGAAATTGAAAGTTGTTGTTCTAAATGAAACCGAGTTTAAAATTTCAACGAGAATATTTGAAAAACATAATCAATTCTGAAAGTTTTTTCGCATCCCGGTTGCTCAATGTTACAGAGCTTACAAACGCGATTGCAAATAAAACAAGTCAAAGTGCATCCAAGTATTAGGACAAACTTTTATTTATGGATAACAAACTGTGTTAAGATAAAGTAGTTACAATTCTTTAAAACTTTACAACAAGAACAAATAAGTAAAAAACCGTATACGATAGAATTCATTTTTATTTTGATAAATTGGAGAAAGAAAAAAAACTACCTTCAAAAGCTATCCATCCCCAAAAAAAAATTCACTTCGAGTGCAGCATTCATGGTCAAAGCAATTAATTTTCACTTAGCTCTGTATATTCACTCCCTCATATCCGAATCAGTCGACAGTTATTGATAGAGAATGAAACTCACGTAAACTTTTCAGTTTTTACTTGGATTTTTGCTGCCAAAATCGGATTTCTTCCACCGACGATATTAAAAGTTAATCCACGCAAATTGGTTGATAGATCCAAAAGCACGTCAATGCATTTCACCATATTCAGCTTAATCACCCGCAAAATCATATGCACACAATCCCTGCTCGAAGCTGGTATCCTGATAGTCTTCCAGCAGAGGAAGCAGCCGTAGACCAGGAAAAGTACCAACGATACTCCGAAATCCTTTGAGCACTGATATTGGATTTCATCTTCCGACAAGGAATGACTAAATCCATTTTTTTTTCTTCCTACAGTTACCCGCAATCGATATACGAGTAAAGTTTTTGCAGTATGCACTTGACACCTAACGAGTTCGGCATCCCTCGGAATGCCACATCCCCTCCATTCCAACTTCAATTTCAATCTATTATAGTCGATGTATTTGGTAGCGAGCAGTGTGCATTGGGTTTATTAGTTCACCCGTGCACTCACCTTTCGGTTGGAATACCGATCCCGGCGTAGGTGCATCTCGAAAGTCAGTGCGGCTCTCAAGCCAAGAGACGTTATCGACCTGCTAAAGGACGAACGACTGAATGATTTCAGATTCAAACTAATCAAAGACTTCATGCAATCGTTGCTGACTTGCAGTTTAATAAAAATTTAAACCACAGGTTCAAAAAGACAAGAAAATGCGATTTGCATTCAGGTAGCTTTTATTTACGGATGAAAGAATTTACTTGAACCGGATGAATTCTAAATTCCTGATGCTCGGAGAAGAATGTCGCTGCATGAAAAGGTCTGTGTGGGAACGGTCTGGTACTCTAACGTGTGTTAATCTATTTATATGCGTTGCTATTCGCATGCGAATTATGGTGAAAAATCAGTTAATTGATAACAGTTTGAAACCACTTAATTTTTCATTTGAAATCAAACTCTGACTGGGTTTAGAATTTGGCTTCAAATAAAAACTATCATCTTTCACTAAGTTTTTAGATTTAAAGAAACCGGTGTAACTGAGTGATAAGTGCGCTATTTTGTAAGTAACGTCTATTACTCATTCGTTTCATTTTCGTGCAACTGGTATCAAATAAAGTGTATGCAGGATTCATTTCTAATCGTTACTAGTTTCATAACATCTTCGATCTTTTTAATATATGCATGTTTGTATACACATCAAACATGATAGGACGTTAGTCTAATTGCATAATATGTCAACTATGACTGACTGTCGAAATTTACAGGCAGCATCTTCTTTCTTGGAATGCAATGAATATTACTCTGCGTACTCAATAGGCCTGTTCCTTCTTGGGGAAAAACGTTTCTGATAAACATGTCGGGCAACTTGCTTCTGTGGTGGAAGGAAAGTTGCAGAAAACCAGAAAAGGAAAAGAACGTATTAGGGGTAAAAACGGGAAAAGCAAGAATAACTTCGTTTTACTTATTCTCACACAAACAACGTCAAATTAATAATCTATTCTACTATTTGACAGCTAGAGCTACTTTGCCAAAAATCGCTAGCAAAAGCACATCGGATGTATTCGTGCAATTTGAGAGCACATTCTACCACACGTGGTCCTTAACACGATGGTTTCATTGATGGCGACTTCATTGAAAGTTCCATTGATAGAAATATGTTTAAGATTGGCAGCAGAAAAATTTCCACAAATGGAAAATTTAATCATTGACTTCTGACTATTATTGAATATTGACTACTACGAAGATAGCAAAAATACCTGGTGCTGAAAACTGTTTGTTAGTACCAACACGAAAAGGCCGCACACATTAAGGCCGACGCACCCTGTGAATTTGGTTTTGATCCGATGACTGCATTGGAAGTTATAAGGGCTAAGGAAATTTAGGGCTGCCATCTTAACTTTTTTTGTCGCTACAATATCATTATCATTTAAAAATTTTATGAAAACATCACTTAGTAAAGAAATGACAAAAAAAAAAACAAAACAAATCATAGCTAGGAGCCCTATCCTGCCTTTCAACCAGATTCCTACTACATTTTGCCAACAAATAGACCCATTTACAATATGAATTTCGTTTTGATTTCATGACTGCATTGGAAGTTATAGGACAAAAGATTTTATTTTGCTGACACAACGTGCCGTAAAATAAACTACTGTGAGAGTTATGTCGAAATTTGGTGACTTGGATCGGAGGCTTCAGCGCAAAAAGCAGTTTATTTTTTCTTATTGATTTTTCAAGATGGCACCACTGGCGCAGCAATCTTTATGTTTCAAAATTTATTTTATCAGACCTTGTCCTACTTGAAGCCAATACAATCTGTGAATTTAAATTCGATTTGGTTATCGGGTCGTGAGCATAGGCGTGCCGTTGCCAAAAATCTGGCAGGGGCCAAGGATCGAAAAGTTCAAAACATGCGATGCTTTTGTCTTCCGTAAAGTACACCTATTGTTCATACAACTTATATAATTTACTAATATATTATATATTTGTTAATTTATTCTTTGTTATTTGCTAATGCATAACGCATTATCAAATAAATTTCGTGTCTGTGAATACGTATGAGCTACTGCTACATGCATATAATGTGGATGGTAAGTATAAACTACATGTAAATTATATATGACCACTAAGAAAAGAACGCTTGTATGAATTATACGGGAATAGAATGGAAATAATTAGAAATATAAGACTATTTTTTTGTTTAGAAGCTAAATATAATTCAATTTATTCTTGAAGAAGAGAATAGGTTACTTTCAAAATATCTTTGAAAAAATAGGAATATATCAAGGAAGAAATTGATATCTTGCTGCAAATTTTTGTTACCTAGAAAACCTAGAAAAAGCACAAATAAATTGCCAAGATGAAGAGTGCTGTAACTTTCTCTTTTCAAGCCATTTGATTTGCAGGGATATCTTTATAGCCCTTACTGCGTGTCTGAGGCTAGATTAAATATCAAAACCTTTCAGGCTAGTGCTTTTTGCTGTTTTCCGTTTTCATGATCTTGTGGGAAATGTGAGATCCAGACAGTGCTTCTCTGTGAATGATTTAATTTTTTCCCAAACTATAATACATAAAAGTTTTCTCGCTCACTTGGTAGTGTTTAACGATCCATCTTATATCGAAAGAACATAGTGAAAGATGAAAAGATTTACAACAAACTTAGAATTACTGATTGAATGAAAGATCTTCAATGTATTTTCCTTCATTCATTTCTTTTTCTAAAGCCTCTTTTATAGTCCCATAGCTATCGATCACATATTTGCGATTGTGAAATCTAATTGATAAAAAGTCGAGCTTAAACTTCTCATTTCACCAACTGCCTCTTCAAGATGCTTTAACAATTGGTGCTGTGGTTGGTTCAAAAAATGTAGGTAAAGTGATTTGATGGCATTGAAAAAGGATGAACACGTTTCGATTGTGAAAAATGTGTCCATCCCAGCAAGGATAATTCTATGATCTTGACAGTGTACAAAACTGGCTGCAGAGTGTTTTATCTTAATTTATGTTTGTACACCACCTTTTTGTCCTGACATGACACTAGCACCATCATAAGACTGTCCAACGACAGGCAATTCGCTAAGTCCGTAGCTGTTTAACAGGCTAAAAATAATACCTGCTAAATACGAGGCATTTCTAGCTCCTGAACAGTCTACAAAGCTTAAGAACCTTTCTTCGATTGCTAGCTCTTTAGCAAATCTGACAACCACGGAGAGTTGTGCCTTTTTGTGCACTCTTGCTTCGTCTGCCATAATGGATATCAGTCCGCACTCTTTTATTTCAGCTGTCATGTCCTTGCGAACGATTTCAGCAATTGTTTTTATCAATTCATTTTGTGTTTTGCCACCACAGTAGCTCGCAAACTTGTTTTTAAAAAGTTGAATCATACTTTGCTAATAATTCACAAAATTGCAAACAAAATGCACGGTTATCACGAGCACCACTTTCATCATATCCTCTGAGAGCAGGCCCTTGGCAGCTGAGACACGCCGTAAGGTTGAAAACTTTTTCCAAATAATTTCGGTTCATCTTAACAATATTTCAAGACTGTTCAAGCACCATATAACTTACCATCTTCCAAGCACTATTATAGTTTTATTATTGTAGAGTTTTTATTATTGTATGCAATATGTCCTTGAACACATTATGCATGAATTTTACTATCCGGATAATTTATCCGGATCGCGAAAATTGGTCGAGCTGAAATGTTGGTGTATTTTTGCCAACAATGGAAATTCTATGGAAAATTTTGCACTGTGATTACTTCACACCGAGTCATTAGATAATCACGAAATTCACAAAACTCATTGATGGGCATAAAAAATAAGTTTCTATCGTTTTTAAATAATATCCGAGCAACCTTGTAGCTACCATAAATAAGTAAACGCAAATCTTTCACACCATTGGCTTTCTGGTATTTTTTTCGGTTTTTAGAATAAAATGCAAATGATTGATGACTTTGATACTATATTTATGCAGTTAAATCTAAACTTGTAAAATTCCCAATTGCACAAAACTCGTAACCCTTCACCGAATTATTTGTTTTTTTAGCACCTGGAACTTGCGTTCATGGTATCTCGCGACCGGATAAAGTTCACAAGATGTATTGGTCTTGAGTAGATACAGGTCTGACAAAAGTTTAATGAATATGATAGGAACCTTCTAGCGGCTGTGTCATCATGAAAAAACGCTCGGTGAAATTGAAGTGCTATGCAATTTATCTTCCGATGCAGTTATCAAATTATGATGAAACTTACACACATTTAACCTGAGTGTAAACCAAGTAGGTCAGAGTTTTGGTTGTAATGTTAGGTCCGCGCTGCCAGCATCAACGATTTGAATCATTTTTGTGCTGGAAATCGGTACTATTAAATTTTCAAATAATAATCATTTCGTAGTGAAAATAAGCCGAAAATATTTCAATTTCAAAATTTGAACACATTCGCGGAAGGTAACTCCAAACACCTTTTTTTCTGATAACTTCCAACGCTTTCAATGGGTCAAAACCAAAGCTATAGGGTAAGTTATTTTAACGGGATGCGAATTTGGTATAGTCTTTGTTGTGGTGGTGTCAAAAGGTTTACAAAAGCAATATTTGACTATCCGAGCTCTTTTTGACTCAAACTTAATAAGTACACTTTGTCATATGCCAAAGTCAAAGAAACATGCTCTCAAATATGGAATGAGACTGTGTTTGTTTTGCTTAATGTTAGGTATGAAAATGTTAATTGTATGTGATCCAATCAAGAAAGAGTAAGCGCAGCAAAAATCGCTCGCAATAAACACCATTTCCTTGAATATATAGCATAAAAGTGGCAGGGATGCCATTTTAATTCTCCAAATAACTTCGAAAATTGTATTTTACGTTAATTACCTTATTGCCTACCATTTTAATACTCAGACTATGTTTTGTGAAAAACATAATTGCATAAAACGCCAGTTTATAAAAGTGTTCTTATCTGAATACCTGTACATTGCCTAGTAGGAATGAACAGATAATCTTAATAAAAAAAACCCCTAGCGCATGAGAACCGCCAGAAACACTAATGTTCGAAGAACGGTAGAGGATTTGTACAGATTTTGAGTGTATATTCTACCACTACTTACTTTTCCTACTCAAAACTAATACACACTAAGTAATAATAGAATCTAAGCTTATTTTAATTTCGGTGACTTCATCGAAATTTACAGTGATAGAAAGGTATTTGAGGTTGTCATCCGAAAAATGTGCAGATGTTCGAAAATTTAAACATTGTTTACTTATTTTCATTGCAAATGTTTACGACGAAAATACTTAACGCAAGCGTTTATTAGAACGAAAATAACAAAATGGCCTAGCGTTGGCAGCTCATTGCTAGTACCGAACCAAAAAATATGTCGCATCTGCCTTACGTTGAAGTCAACCTACGCTGTGAATTTCGTATTGATCCGATGATTGCATTGGAAGTTATTGGGATGCAAAGAAATTTAGGGTTACCATTCGCAAAAGTTTTCAAATTTTCTAGATCTTAATATCTGGTGTTTATTTTCACTATAAGATAATGACGATTTGAAAATCGCTTACTAATGGTATGCCCAAAAATTCAAAAACGACCATAGCTGGCAACCCCATCAATGTTTTGAAATTAAATTTCTATTGAATATTGCCAACAATAAGTTTTATTTGCTATTTAGAGCTTTATTTTCCTTAGGAATTTTTCAAATTTAAGACACCAAAATTACCATAGCTGGCAGCACCAACTGAATTTTTCAACCAAATTTCTACCAAACGTGTTTTAAAGTAAGGTTCAGCTACTATGTGAATTTTGCCAAAATCGAATGACTGAATCAGAATTTATAGGGCCAAAAGCAGTTATTTTTCTTAGTGATTTTTCAAAATGGCACGCATTTCAAAATCACTTCTATCTGACCTGGTCCTACTTAAGACCAATACATTCTATAAATTTCAATGAATTCTGATTATCGGGTCGTGAGTTTTCGTGCACAGAAGTTTTTGACGCTAAAAATATAGGTGAATTGGGAAAGGGTTAATAAGCGTGCCCGTTGTAAAATTTCAAATTTTTTACTTTGGCTGTGTGGACAAAGCATAAGATTTACATATGAGTGAGTTTTTTTTTCAAGAAATGACATTTTTTCAAGAGTCAATGATCTGAAGGTTTTCACTTTCAGTACCTGCCCTAGCTACAGTGTAACTAAATAATACCAATATGTTCTGAAAGTTTCATAATGATCGAATAGCTGTGTCAAAAGTTCTCGCAATTTTTAATTTTCAAATATTCCCGTTCTCTTTTTAGGCACCTAGCGCACACATGGGGTTAAACAATTCAAAAAAACTATCCGATTCACATTTAAAACACGTTCGAAATTCATTCCGCAACCTTAAATTTTGCAAAAATTATTTGTGTACGGAATAATAGGTATATTAAAAACATCACTAAAATGGGCGCCTGTACCAAAGGGTTAAAGATAATTGACATTCGGTGAAACCTGGACCTATTCTGTATATACACCAATGTATCCTGAAAGTTTTAGCTCAATCCGACGGCGCGTTCCCGAGAAATAGTCACTGAATTTTTTTGATGATATATGAATTTTTGGCCGAATCGATTTTAATACTAATGTTCTTCGAACATTAGTAAAATGATGATTGGCGAGGTGCTCTTCGTCTTTTTCTAAACATATAACTTGTCGAAATTAAATATTGCCGTCCATTTCTCGAGATAAGTCCCATAGCATCGTAATTAATACCGCAAATAACACAGTCTCTATGTTTTAAGTAGTGTGTATGCTTTGGTATAGGCTTACACTACTGCACTACACAGCTTTTGCTGTAACAACAAAAACCAAAGAGGCGAAAACTTAAGTGACTGCTGTTGGAAATATTTATTTTTCTGGGAGGGGCCAACCTAGGGTCTTGGGGGGGTCCCGGCCGCCACTGGTCATGAGTTAAATAAAATTTCATAATGATCTGAAAATATTGTCATAAGGTGTTTATTACCCAAACAAAAACCACTGAGGGAGGAATGTAGTTTTTGCATTGCTAAGAGGATCGATCCAAAAGTAATGATAATGAATATGAACCAAGGTCATTGATCTTAGAAAAAAGTATTAGTTTTTCAACATAGTCTCCTAGTTAGTTAGTAGAAAACCCAGGATACCCTTAGAAAAAAATGTTTGTCTTTACTCTCCCAACACGCCACAACGATGGCCATCACTTCGCTATCATCTTCAAACTTTTTGCCCCGAAGGTGTTCCTTGAGCCACGATGCTATAAAAATGCATGTTATAAAAATAAACAGCTTTATTCGAGTAACGAGTTGAAATGTTTACTTCCGGTTTTACAAAGGAAAAAAAATTGTTTTTCATATCTAATTTCAAAATTAAAAAGAACAGTTAATTTTAACAGAACAGGAAGAGCAGTTTTTTAAATTTGTTTAAAATCTCAGCCGCATCAATTTCGTCAGTTATTCAGAAGCTCACATAGCTCGGCAACTAAGGATCATAGAAAAAAAATGTGTTTTCACGCTCATATCTTGTAGAAGTACCGTTATGCACAATATGAACAAAATCCACAACTTCGACTTTTTTTCGTTGTCTGCTTCACGTGAAATGCCCCCTCAACTTTATGCCTGATGGCCATTCTTTGATCTGGCAACACGGCACATTCGAATTTTTTCACGTTGTCTTCAGGAAGGGACGTAGATGGACGATCTCTGCGGTGTTCCCCGTCAGTGGATGTTTTTCCCGGCTTAAACTCCTTGGTCCAGCGTGCAACGGTGGAATATGGAGGAGCTGAGTTCCTTAATGATTCCACTAAGTCGCTGTCTAAGTCTTTGGTAGTCAAGTAGGTAGTCAAACAGCTTAATGACAGCTCTAATTTTGTTATTTCCACTTTGATGTTTTCTCTTCGACTTTTCATATTCAAATGAATGTACCTCCCTGGAATTGTCACCTATTGATATGTCTTTTTTTATGCTGACCTAGTGAAAAAATTTGTTTATTTTAAATTTGATGCAAACTGGAAATAATTGAGATGCAAAAAACGTCCCTAATGCTCTTTATAGTTCATTGGCCTACATTTTTTTGCCAGTAGGCCAGGTTAAATTAGTTTTACGGCAAAGCTCGTCACCACACCTAGAATTTAAATGATGAGCGGAAGTAGGCGCACTAAGAGTCTTTCTTTTTTGCAATTTAGCCACTAGAGTGCGCAGAGAGTAAATGAAAAGCAAAATCTTTAGAGACTCTTTTTAGGATTTCATCAACTCATCACTGCATATTTAAGAAAATCAGGCTTTCTGGGACCTCGCACATTCTTGAGGTTTCTCGTGTACCTTCCAATCTGTGATAGATTTTTTTTGAGTTTTTTTAATAGCCATTTCCACGAAGAAACTGTTTGCTACCCCTGTTTTATATAAACCGAGCAGGCCACTTTATAGCTACCTATAAATATATGGCTACCAATAATATCTATAATATATGGCTTTAATCAGAGTACTCAGCCAAGTTTCTATTAACTTTGGTGAGTTTATCGCATTACTAGGCCAAGCTCTGTTTACAAGACTTCAACTAGATCAGTAGCATTTCTCAAACTTTGACTAGTTTCAGCACAACATCAAAGAAATTTCGTATACTTAACTGTAAACCATTCATGAATATAATTATAACGCGAAACCACTGATTGGAAACTTTTCTGCCAGCTCAATTTTGCATTTATTCGCAAACACCCATACTATATATCAATAACGATGTTGATCTCCAAATTCTCAAGTTTTTATGACGCTTAAAACTAATGAATTCTTAGCCATATAGCGCCACAGTGAAATTTTTCGGACCAGGACACCGCTTCTCCAAACTACAAAAAGCACCAAACTCGCTGTCCAGCTTAGCTGCTTAGTCGTCTGTAAACAAAAACGAGTAACTATGCAACAACATTGTTCAGATTGATTTGAACAGACACATTATGGTTAGGGGTAAACAACAAAATGTGGAGAAATATTTTATAAGTATATATAGTTCAAATGTACTTAAATAAGTAACTTGTAGATGATTAATAGGTAATAAGTTAAATTCAATACTTTTAAAATAAGCATTATAAGTAAGATACTTACATTAAGATTAAAACAATATGCGCTAAAGAAGGGGGCAGATTATCTTCAAAATACATATCGATATCTGTCAAGAAATTAAATTATATCTAGCGTCCAAAAAAAAAATTGGTCTTTAAATTCAAATATTTTTTGAAAGCTGCAATTACAACTTTGTTAATATTTTCACGTTTTTATATTTATATATACACGATAGCTTGACTATTAATTTCAATATTATATATGATTATTGTTAAGCTTCGGCATACAACGTGGGGTACCTACTGCGTAAGTAATTTTTTGCGTTTCTTTTCTAATGACAAAAATAAACAATATATGCACGCTGTATGCCAAGAGTTAAACTAGGACGACACCTTCAATAACCCAATAACCGGTAGATATATTTAAATGTTTATTAATATATCAGAATTTGATTTCTCCTTATTCAGAAAGTCTGCTCTAGCTGCCATTCGCAATAATTTCCCAACAGCTGTTGCTGGATACTGCATTTGCTATGTGTGGCTCGGTTTCTAATTTCTTGGCATTGCATATCTGTCTCTAACTTTAGATGGCGCTGTGTTTGATTCGTTTTTTAATGACCGATGCATGAAAATGGGAATGAAAGTTAGAATGTAAGCTAGATCTAGGCTGTCATCATCAGTTTTTATGTAAACATGTTTTAAACAAGCTAGTGATATACGACAAAATATTTTAGATGAATTTGATTTTATTCCATTAGTTTTATCATATACATAAATAAATCATTGTGCAGAATTCTCTTAAATTTATCATTTGCGCGGAATTATTTTCCCAATGGTCTTTTCCCCAACAATGTTTCGGCGCAATGGCCATAATATGTGAGTTTATTTAGCAGCATTTGCAACTATGCCATATTCCGTATAATTGATCAAAATATTTCGTTCACAGTCCCAGGATATTGTTACCACGAGTTGTTACCATGAGTTCCTTAGCTTTTTTCGGTAACGGTTTCTGCTTTCAATGCCTCCAATAATTCGCCTTTGGATGTCAAATCTTACGAAAACATGATTTCATCGCTTGTCACATTGGATCGCATCATTACATCTGGATTTTTTTGGCAAAACTTTAAAAGTTCTTTACAGCATTCAGCGTCTGGTAGCTTTTGTACGGTTATAAAAATTCATATTATCCAACGTGGACTAATTTTTTCAGTTTGGAATGCTCGTGAATATTCCTTCCTCATCGTCATCGTTGCTGCAACTGGGCTTTGGACCTACCCTCCTTCAAAAAATTGTTGCATAGGTCCTAATTGCGAGCCGTTGTCATCCAATTACAAATCCTTAAGCTTTTAGCACCTTGATTAACGCCATCCCTACAAAATAAAGTCTCCTCCACGGTCGTCTACCGTAAAATCTACTGCGCAGGGTTTTTCGATCAAGTTCCTTTTCACTCATACGTGCTAGGTGCCCTGCCCACTGGAGTCTACCGAACTTTATCTGTGCATTTATGTCTAAGGGCCGTCCCAGTAAAATTTGATCCTTCTTCTTTGTGAAGATTTCCCTGTATATACTTGCTCCAGATATTTAAGCCATATGGTAACTTTTTATATCAAAAACAGAAAACTATTTTAGTGTTCATTCATCGAGCAGCTCTTTCACTGGCAACATAGAGTCGAAACAAGAAAAAGTACGACAGCAAATTAGAAATTCGCAGAGCAGGTTGACTTCAACGTAAGGCAGATGCGACATATTTTTTGGTTGAGTACTAGCAAAGAGCTGCCAGCGCTAGGCCATTTTGTTATTTTCGTTCTAATAAACGCTTGCGTTAAGTATTTTCATCGCAAACATTTGCAATGAAAATAAGTAAACAATGTTTAAATTTTGTAAGATCTGCACTTTTCTCGGATGGCAACTCCAAACACCTTTCTATTGCTGTAACTTTTGCTGAAGTCACCGAAATTAAAATAAGCTTAGATTCTATTATAATTTAGGGTATATTAGTTTTAAGTAGGAAAAGTAAGGAGTGGTAGAATACACAGTCAAAATCTGTACAAATCCGCTACTGTTCTTCGAACATTAGCGTTTCTAGCGGCTCTGACGCGCTAGGGCGTTTTATCATTTGTGCCGAGAGTCATGGCTGACTAAATTTTTTTACCAATGTTCGAAGAAGAACATTAATAATAAAATCACTTTGGTCACAAATTCATATTTCCATACATATATACACCTTTCTTTAATGTTATTGGTTTCAATTAAAGAAAATTTAGCTTCATATATATATATATATATATATATATATATATATATATATATATATATATATATATATATATATATATATATATATATATATATATATATATATATATATGTATATATATATATATATATATATATATACATATATATATATATATATATATATATATATATATATATACATATATATATATATATATATATAGATATATATATATATATATATATATATATATATATATATATATATATATATGTATATATATATATATATATATATATATATATATATATAGATATATATATATATATATATATATATATATATATATATATATATATATATATATATATATATATATATATATATATCATCATCATCATCGATGGCGCGACAGCTCAAATCGGGCCTTGGCCTCCAGTAACGTCCGCCGACAATCGTCCCGATCCTGCGACCCGGTTCTCCAATTATTGAACCGCCGTATTGACCTACTGTCTGCGTCTATCGTGTCTTTCCAACGTTTCCTCGGCTTACCGGCTGGACGCTTCCCTTATGGTCTACCCTCCAACGTTCTTTTAGGTACTCTATTGGCCTCCATCCTTTCGACGTGGCCGGCCCATTGTAATTTTCGTAATTTTATGCATGTGGATACAGGAGGGTCATCATATATATGGTACAACTCATTGCTGTATCGCATTCTCCACTCTGTCTCTTCTTGTATGGGGCCAAAAATTCGTCGTAGCACTTTGCGCTCGAATACGTTCAGAGCCTTTTCGGAGTCCGTAGTCAAAGTCCAGGCTTCGCTTCCATTGAGAAGCATAGGTTTTATGAGTGTTTTGTATATGCGAAGCATATTATTCCTGTGCACGTTCGTAGACTTGATTATGGAGAGTATGGAATAGTACGCCTTGTTTGCTGCATTTATTTGCGGTAAAATTTCGTCTTTTTTACTGCCTGAATTATCAAAGTGGACTCCTAAGTAGATGAAGTTATCTACATTCTCAATGTTGTAGTCTCCTATGGTCAAGTTTTGTCTGATTGGCTGAAAGTTTTGCTCCACCCGCTTCATAGCCCACAGTATGCGCCTTCGATGCAAAGCAAAAGAAAAAGTGAATACAGTCTAATGGGAAGATTATTTCAATTGATAATTTGTGCTTTTAACGTAAACTTTACTAGAAAAAATAATTGAAAATAGATTTCAAATGTTTTATTCAACAGATGGCACATTAAATCGGAAATACAATATACGCAAACGAGTGGGCTTTTACCAAGCTCAACTAAATAAAAATCTCAATTCCCTTATGATCTTGGAATATTCACGTTCCAAGTCAATACTCCGATTGGTTCGTTTTGCCATTTTTGTAAGCACTTTAAACGGTTTGAAATTTCCTAATTTGGAGCGCATCAAACAGTTCAAATATTCAAAAAAACGGTAGTCCATCTGAACAGCTAGAAACACTAATGTTCGATTAACAATAGATGCATTGTGCAGATTTTGAGTGCATATTCTACCGCACGTGCTTCAATCTGTTTCGAGGGCAAAATTTTTAGGGGGGAAAGGTTTTCAGGGCTACCACTTGCATGAATTTCAAGATTTAGGAAAGTCAAACACTACATAGCTTTCAAAGCAGCAAAACTCATGTAACATGAATAAAGAAAATGTTCAGTGTTTGCAACCTTTTATCAGCACTGCAATTCAAAGCCGCCCACAACTGCCTCACGTCAAAATCAAATTACTTTATCAATCTCGATTTTATTCCGTAATTTCGTCGAAAGTTCCCTCAAAGATAATTTCTTCGAAAATTAGTTTTCTATCGGATCTGCTGATGCGCTAGACTTTTTAACAATTCGTTTCGGTTTTAGTAGCTCAGTATACACCAAACCCTTGTGATCTCAACAGGTACAGAGCATTGTCTTGAAATTTCACTTTGGGTATTTTTATAGTTTGCTGCGAGTTCAGTTAGGTTGCACTGTAGGTTTTTCAACACTTACAGTCTATAAAACTTACTTCCACACTCAATATATTGACTTTTTGGTAGTTTAAACCAGTCCTAATGTGCAAACAAAGCATACAAATTCAGTAGTTCAGGATTTTAGGTGCCGGAAATTAATTTCTAGTTTGGGTTTGACTAAGTCGTTAGCCACCACTCTAAAATAAGTACTGTAAATGGCCTCGATAGTTAAAACTGTTGAATTCCTCAAAATTGTAATGAATCAAATAAATACTTCTCTTCAATTGAGTATTTGTAGTTACCCAATCCATTCTATGTGAGTGTGTTTATACTTATTGTAATTTCAGGAACAAAATAATAACTGCATAAAGCATGATTAAACTGAATATAACTGAATTGAATAGGAATCGATTTTAGCATAGCATTTTAATTTTTCATCATCAAAATGAAAAAATAAACTCATTCGCAGTGCAATTGTAGCTGTAATAAAAATGAATATATTCAAACCTTTCAAAACAAACACTCTTCATTCACGTTTTATTATTTTATTCAGTACAATAATTGGGAGACATTCAATCAATTTTCATGTAAACCTAAATACAATTAAACATAATATGGTAATTATCAGTACTTGGTTTTCCTCAATTAAGTGCGTGCATTCACTACAATATGCGGATACCTATGTATATCTTTTGAATAACGCCTTTTGTACATAAAGATTTAAAAGCGACTTTATTTTTCGGTAGAGAATTTGTTTGTATTTTACACTTTGTTCCACATTTTCTGCGCATGCTGATAACAATATAGTCAAATCAAGATACTAACTTGTATCAAAGTGACGCTTACTCTTGCTATCTCCTAATTTGGTAGTTTTAAATCAACTTGCATAATACACTTTAGATTATATTTATATACACGTAGAATCTAGCTAAGCTATTCATATTTCGATTTTATTATCAATGCGATTAAACTAACATTTAAATCCATATTGAAAAGAAGCTTCTTAGTTATTTGCCTTCACACACAAAGCTCACGCAGCCATTAGATTATATGAGTTTTCTCACAATTTTTTGGCTCATATTTCTATGAAAGCTCCGATAATAAACTTCTGCTGACTCGTTTCTCACTGGGAAATTCTTATCAAGTTTGTGCGAGTGAAATTATCATTGATGTCTGGAGTGTGTTCAATATTCTTGCTCTAGCAGCTATTAGCTGCTATTTCAGCAGCTCTGGCTGTCCAATGTCACAAAATAGCTACTTTCTGATACTTGCTATTTGACAGTCGGGCTGTCCAAGGTTCCGGAATAACTGCTATGGTAGCAGCTATTTGCTGTTCGCAGTCTAGAGGATAGCAAGAAAGTAGCTAAGGCAAAATGGCCGTGCGTACACAGCTGACATACTGTTCAAACGTCACTTTGGATTAGAAATAGAAATGAAAAGCAGTTTTCGTGCTTTGGTGGCAAGAAGATAAACAATAGACTTGAGTAAAGTGCTATTATGAACTAAATACGGGCTTTTGAACTCTTCAACTCAACTCGAGTTCTAAGTAGGCTTTTACACAGTGCAATTCATCTTGAGTTTTTAGAAGGCGGGGGTGAAGTGCAATAGGCCGGGTACACTGATTCGTGTATCATGAAGTTTGCAAGGTTTCTAATTCGCTCTTGTTCACAGATATGGCGTCAAAAGCCGGGAATAAGTGAAAAGTTTTGAATCTGTTAGGAAAATTTTAATAGTTTCTGCAGCTGTATAGTGAAAATTCAGAAGTTTCAACAATTTCCAAAGTGCAAGGCAAATGGTAATAAATACAAAGACTAAAGCTAAAAAACTGAAAAAAAATTGTTATTGAGTTGAGCTGTGTAAATACCGACCTACTTAGCAGCTCATGGCTGTCCAATATCCATAGCTGCTTTACCTAGCTACTGCGAATTTTGACACTTGCTAAAGTGATGCTATGCTATGCTTTTGGAGCAGCTGTAGCATGCACATTGAACACACCCCTGGTACAAATTAGCTACTTTATAGATTTATGAGAATATGCTCATAGATTTTCTAATGACTTAGACTAGTTTCTACGTAAGTAATGGAACAGCGTGTTGTGGTAATTGTTGGAGATCGTAATTAGACGCGGAAACAATTCAGGATGTTCGTCGGTAAATACGTGCTCAGTTAGAGGGAGGTAGATCCGTAGACTATATGATTATCTTTTCAACTTAAAGCAGAGCCTTTTATACCGGTAAATTAGATATCACAAAATTTATTTTGCTTATACATACATACGTACTATAATTTTCTTCGCAGTATTTGCTCTTAATCAGATCATTATGCTGCATTCAGTATTGGTGACTTTTGATTGTTGATGATATTTCTAGTTAAATTGTACATGATCGACATGGTTTGTATATCATAGCACTGTGACTTCAGTAGTTTTCTGAAATTTTTCATGGGTGATAATCCATTATTTATAGTAGCTTGTATAAATATGAAAATTTGCATCTAGATCGGATTAAGATTTGCAACAATATTGCGGGCCAGTCATGTTTTTCTCCTCATTGCATGGTATTTTTTCGGAAACACTTGGCGTATATCAAAAATTTCCCTAGAATGGGGTCACCTATTTTAATTTTTCTAATTGCATAATTTTACGATTTTCGAATCTTAGCTACATGAGTTACAGTTAATACTTTAAATGCTTTCCACTTAAGAATATCTTTAATTTTTTTCCCCCCTTATTACACTTTTGTTTACGATGCAGTTTTCATTCGCCTGACTTCATAACAGTTCTTAGTTTTTTTCTCTTCTAATGTTCCAAGCCTTGCAATGTAATCGCATGCCATCTTTAAACTCTCTTTACATTCATTTTCATACAATCGAAGATTACTTATTTAAGCTCTGACACAAACATTAACAAGCAAATCGGTATGTGCTAGTGATCCTAACAATTATATTTTTTTTGTCTTATGAAAAATATCTGTTGTTCGTAAATATATTTGTATTTATTTATTTGTTTATTAATATATCATATTACGTTCGTCAATTTAAATCCTTGCAATAGTCATATTAAATTTATTTAGTAGTAGACTAGTATAAAAGACCTACAAATTTATTTTTACCATTTTCATCAATTTGCATAAAATATATACAGTGGTGGAGAAGTTCTGTTTGGGCTAAATTTTCGATTCCTTAAACTAAGAGTTTTAAAAGCAGTAGACTGCCTAAAAATATGGTCGAACTATGCCGTGATACGTATGAGGCTGTGCTTCCGTAAAAAGTTACGCTTAGATCTCGCATCTCGGAATCTGCAAATAAAATGTTTGAAAGATTAGAATAAAATTTAGAATTAATCGCAGAAAAAATAAGATATTTGAAAAATATTAGAATAAAATTTAGAATTAATCGCAGAAAATATAAGATATTTGAAAAATATTCAGATCACAATATGTGCATCACAAGTCCTGGTTGACGTTTAATTGACAGTTTTTAAAAAATCAATCAAGCCAATGCGAGGTAGAAATTTAGAGCATCTGAACTTTTCACATACATATACTTTTGCGATATCAGGATATCCTGATTCAGAACTTTAGTATTTGGTTTGAGTTAGAGAAATCGACTTTCGATACGATAAAACTGGTAACACCATGGAATCCATTAAAACCCAACTACACAAAATCCATAAATTTTGAAGAATCCGAAATTCTGACAACCCATATTTCCGGTATCCATAATCACAAAGACCACAAATACAAAATACACTTGCAAAAATTCCCCTACAACAAAATACAAAAGAATTTTTTAGTTCACGATTCATTCAAATATCTGTTATGAAATTTATGTTTGCAGGTAATGATAATAATAACAGGTAAGTTAATGATAAAAGCCAAATGGACGTAACAATTGTCAGTTCTAACAAATGAACAAATAAATTATTCGTGGATAATTTCGACTATCACTTTCATTATAGAAATAAAAAGTTAGAATTTTGTTGGAAGAGAGGAAGAGAGAATTTTGTAAAAATAGTGTGGTGCCAGTAGAAAGTGATAGGAAACATGTAGTTAAAGTGTCACCGAAGCCACAAATGATAGTGACGCTTATTAAAAAACAATTGCATTGGTAAATAACAAAGTAAAAGAGCAAGTCAATCTCGTCTCAAATGCTTTACCGCGCCAAATAATACGGGGATCTGCAACTGGTTGCGATTCCAATTGCCGCAATTACCTCCCCAGTAAGCGGACCCAGACTATCAAAATATCACGTGCTGGACAGAAAAACAGCTCTTGGCTTGAACCCAGAACTTTGGAGGAAATCTCGATTCCAGATGACTTGAAGCATCTAGATGGAGAGTTATTCGTACTAAATGAAAAACGGTACAATGGCCAGTACAACATAATATTTGGTTTAAACAAGTCCTTAGAAGTACTTAGTAATGCGAAGTGCTGGCTAATGGACGGGACATTTTATGTAATACTTTACCGTTCATGGCCTAATAAATGGGAAAGTTGTATCTTTATTATCCTGCATAATGAGCAAGAAAACAAAAGATGCGTACAATGAAGTTTTCTATGAACTATGCCAATTAGGAGTTCAAAAAGCCATCAGCTTTCAGCCGAAAAAATAGTAACTGATTTTGAGATGACGATTCATCAGGCAGCCAAATTTTATTTTCCTGATGCTAAATTCAAAAGCTGTCTGTTTCATTTCGGACGATTTATTTGGCGCAATATTCAAAACAGTCGTATATTTCAAAAATATGGCATAGAAGAAGAGTTCAGGGTTCGAGCCCGTATGCTCAAAAGTCTGGCGTTTGTTCCTCCAGGTTATATAAATAATTATAAAATATGGCTAATACTCTACATTTTAATATTATATTTTAACTCTAGATGAAATCAGTGGATATTCCACTCGACTTTTGAATAGCTCTGATGATCCTGACTTCAAAAAAATTGCACAATGGTTCCGGAAGAATTATATTGGTT
Source organism: Nemotelus pantherinus (assembly GCA_963978885.1). Taxonomy (NCBI): domain Eukaryota; kingdom Metazoa; phylum Arthropoda; class Insecta; order Diptera; family Stratiomyidae; genus Nemotelus; species Nemotelus pantherinus. Next base: position 84,090,401 of record OZ022264.1, read on the forward strand.
CTGATAAAAAATTGCCGCTACATACTCCACACTTTTGGTAAATTGAGAGTTCGATGTTAAATAATTTTTCGAAGATGAACAATAACGTTGAAGCGTGGCATCGTCGGTTAAAAGCAATCGTTGGAAAAAAGAATCTTGGAGTGTATTCCCTAGTTCGGGAAATTTGGAAGGATATGATAATGGCTAAAACCACAATCAGCAGAATTGAAGCTGGTGAAAATGCACCAATTATCAAACAAAATCATAGTCGTTACAAATTAAGCGGTTACTAAAGAAGAGAGCTACAACGCCGGAATTCGAGTTTTTAAGAAGTATTGCTTGTAATAATAGACGCGTTTATTTGCTCCCCATATCCATAACTGAACAATGCTAACCAGTGCAGACGCATTGGAAACAACAACAACTCCTGTTATGGAAAGGGGGAGTTGTTGTTGTTTCCAATGCGTCTGCAGTGGATACGCTTAATGATAAATAAAATAAAAAACACATTTGAAGAGTTTTGTTGAAGTAGCTTCAAAAAATCTCTTTTTGTTTTTGAAAACTAATAGGTCTTTACTTTTACAACTGAAATATGTACTGCATTTTGAAATTTTGTATTCTGTATTACAGATTTTGTTTTTATAGAACTTGTTTTTAGGGATTTTGAAATGTGGATTTTGGTTTGTGGATTCTGGTTTTATGGATATCATGGTTAACCCGATAAAACTATAATCTTGGCATCGACAAAATCGGAATCGTTCCCAGTTTGTTTCATTTTTTTGAGTGCACGAAACTGTTTTGGATAATAAATACTTCTGTCGTCAGATGAAAAGGCAAAACTAAATGATTGCGGGGAAGAAAAACAAAGCAACAGAAAGATTACATGCGAATTGAAAATACACAAACGAATAATAAAAGATAAAAAGTCTAGCGCATCAGAACCGCTAGAAAACTTATTTTCGAAGAAATTATCTTTTAGGGAGTTAAAAGTGTGTGAAGACGTAATACACTTCTTTGTAGTATCATATCAACCATTTCTTACTCAAAGGAACAAATATCATTGTCTGACAGCATTTCCTGTTTAGTGCTGGCAACATTTGTCCAACACAGCAGCAATAAGTCTACCATAACATGCTCGTGCTTAATCAACCTATCCTTTGAAAACATCCAAGTTTCATTGATTGAAGTATGTCTGGGGCTGCAATCCGAAAAATTTCCAAAACGAGGAAAATTTAAATATCGGTTGCTTATTTTATTGTAAATGCTTTGCTTATGAATACAAAATGGAAGCATCTGTTGGTGCAATATTTACGAAATTGTCTGGTGCTGGCAATCATGCGTTAGCACCATAGCTGCTTCACGTTGAGTTAAATTCACCCTGTGAATTTCCTTTCTATTGGATGGCTGCGCTGGAAGTTATAGGAGTGAATAGAATTTTATGGTAACCATCCTCAAAACGTTTCAACTGTCATTGAAGAAAAATTCAAATTTGGAAATCTTATGACAATGTGGAAACACATACTTAACATCCACAGAACACAGAACAATCACGATCCATATTGATCGTGTAGGGTCCCCCTATAGACTTTTGAACTTTTTAGTATAAATAGTTTAGTTATTTAAATAATATAATAGTTAGTTGCATGAATAAATTCTTTGTACCAGAACGCCGTTACAAAAAATTTGCTGATCTTTTTGACAGAAGTAAAAAAAAAATACTTAGCTATGTCCTGCACTTGTAGAACTGCTTCTAACATTCGCCAGAAAACTCTCCATAGGACCTTTATATGCTGATTGAACGTAACAATGAGAATGTCATCAAGGTAAGTAAAGGTTAAAGGTTGTAGTTGTAGTGCAGCAAGAGAGAGCGATTTAAATTGTTGACAGCTATCGAACAGTATCATAAAGTACCGTGTTGGTTTTAAGTGGACTGATGTCAGTTGACCTATTGGTATACAGGTGTAGAGAAGTCTTTCTGTCTAAAAAGAGATTAAACCCAATTATGTAGACCTTAGATGGAGCGCTGCACTACAAGCTCTAAAGAAAAATGGACGACTTAGCGTACACATATCAAAAAATTTCAGCCAAGCTGAGCTACGGTGAAAAAAGTTTATACTGACTAGGTTTTAATTGGGCCACGGTTTCTTTAAAAAAAAAGAAATATCAAGAAATATTACACTCTTTTCAACCGCATTATTGGCAAAAAATAGTGTTCACAGTTTTCCAGCAGTCTCAGACCCGGTCGTGGTTATGAGGAAAATAAAAGCAATACAATAGGGTGCTTGGAAAGTGCTAGTGATACGGTTGAATTGAAGTGATCGGAAAGTTATACCACCTGAGACTCCTAAAATGGATGACGCTTTTAGTAAGTGAGAGCCCAACACGATCGTGTATCGTTCGCAGGGTTTTTGGGATCTGTTAAAAAAGACTGCAAACGGTGAATTGGTTCACAGGTTCAAATAGAGTAATATTACGTAACTTATTGATGACTTCAAGACAAATGAGAGCTCCACGGCAAGTACTTGTAATTAAACAACTAAAATGTTTTAAGTTAACTATTACACTGAGCACCAAACCATGTTAAAATATTTGAATATTGGGTCGCAATGAAACTACGGCTAAGGTTACCTTGCTAACGTTTTGGAAGAAGAGTGTACACATACCGGTTTTTTATAAGACGAGAGTGAAGTAGAACAAGGCGGGTACTTTGATTTGTACTTCCACTTTACTCCCGTCTTCGAAAATATAGATTTAGGCAACAGGCTCCCTTTAAAGGTTGGTCGAAGTGAAATTCGAACAAGTTAAATGAGCTCCTTTGACTTTTTCTTATTTTAAATTTTTTTTAAGTTGGGCAAATTCCATGAATAGTCCTATTTCTGTGCTTCGAATGTTTTCTGACTTGAATTTTCATTTTTTCACGGAGTGGTTTTGCCATGGCTTCTCAAACGTCTTTGTTTTTTGAATTCCAGTGACTCTTAATTGAGTTCTTAAAATTCCACAAATTTGATTGTATCGCTTCCCGACCACTGTGTCAAACGATTCATTTTCAAACGCGAAGCTCTTTTTTCATGAATTTCATTTAAATCCAATTACTAGTGAGTATACGAGTGAGTCTAGTTACTAGTGAGTAAGTTGATGAAGGTTGATTTTAAAAGAAAACTGAAGGTAAAAAAATTCCATTACTCCGAGCGTAGGACACCCTCAAGCGTATTTGTTTTGACTGTGAGAAACCAGCACTGTTTAAGCCTAAATGACACTCTCGGCAAATATTGGCGAACCGAGAGTCTAATGGTCGCCTTGTCTATTCTTACCTGTTTTTCACATGTCAAAACATGGCAAGCACGAGAGTGTAAATGGCTTTCCCGTTGGCTCTCGCTTGTAAGTGCTAAATGAGGATTTTATGAGCGTCTCGTCCTAGTTTGATTTCCTGAAGGTCTCGTCCTAGTTTTCGAGCCGCTGGAAATATTGTCGGTTTTACGTATTGAGTCAAAGGGATGTGAAAAAGGTCTGGTGCTGGCTTCGAATATTTGTAAACTAATTTCTGAACACGAATTTCTCACCATGCAGAATGGTGCGAATTTTAAATCTACAGATATGCATAGGTAGGTATCATTTAATATGAAAAGCCATCTTCACCCTGTGTCTTCCCGAGCCTTTCGTCGACTAAAATGACTAAAAGCGCAATTACTCTCCGCCCGAACGTTTCGTAGAGCAACTTGTAAAACCATTTCCCTCCATGTTTTTGCATGCGAAAAAAAAGGGGTGAGTAGACAAGGTAACCATTTACACTCTCGACAACATTTGTCTGTGTGTAAATTCGGCATAAAATAAAATAACACACACCAAGCGGTTGCAATAGTTACAGCCTGTACCTCAATAATCGTTCAATATTGCATGTGACCTAACAGCTCATAGCTATCGAAGAGTGCATGGTGCTACCTGTATATCCTAAATAAACAATCTTCAGCCTATGTATTATTAAACGTTCTGCAGACTGTCCTGTCGAATGTAATGGCGAAACGTTCGCCATGTATGTAATTGAGGTTTAAAATACAAACGTTTTGATGGCATGATGAACATAGTAGATTAGTGTTAATCAGCTTTGGTACGTTTTTTTGCTCTCCTTTTTATTATTATTATTATTTATTGTCTAAATCAATTAAATACTAGACAAGGAATAAACTTATATATAGAAAAAAAGGAAAGAGACTCTAAATTAAAACTAAACCAAGTATAATAAAGCGGTGAAATTTAATCATAGTTCAACACAGATATGACATCAAAAATTCAGAGAGTTACTTTATTTCATAAGATAAAACGCATCCTCTTAATTTATTTTTAAAAGTGCGTAACGAAAGCGGAAGAGGACCAATATTCAAACAATTATGCTGCCTAGGCAAGCGTAAAAGTAGGGAGTGAACATATACATAAGTGCGAGCAAATGGTACGTTGAGGGTAAATGAAGACCTGGTAGAACGTACCGGGTCACGAACAGAAAACTGCGCTCTGAAGATATATGTAATAGAACCAGTAATCATTCTATGTAGGAGACATTCGTCAAAATACACTCTGTGTGAAAGGAGGGTAGGGATTTCAAGGTTGGACAGACGCATACAGTAATCGCTTGACTAACGTCTCCCTTGTTATACGTTTTTTCGACTTACGTTGTTCATTATTTTGAGACCAAATCCTTGAAATTACGTCGTCCGTCCCTTGACTTACATCGCCATTTTCATAGAGCAGATTTGTATATGTACAATTTGAGATTTATATTTATAACAAACAAATGGATAGAACTACGCGACAACATTCTGCTGGGAAACCGTACCTGAAGAAAATGCGAAAAACGGTGACTATTGGCAAGAAACTAGAAATTTTAAAACGCTTCGATGAATAATTACCAAAAAAAAATCCCCTGCGTTGGGAAAATGTTGATTATTTGGATCAAAGACCTTAATCATCAAAATAAATAAATAATAAATAATAAATAAATAATAAATTTATTTCCATAATGCATAACAAGTACAATAAAAAATAGTGAACAATAAAGTAAATTCAATTAATATTACAACTATGACTAAATAAACTAATTCACTAAATAGTAAGTACATCCAATATTCAACCAATATTAGCTATGCACATGGATAGGTACCTCCTAGCTAATGCTGTGTTGAGGTTACCTTCTTATAATTTAAGGTGCAATATGCCGGTGATCACGTTAACTATTAAGGCGAAGGCAAAAAGCTTATTCGAACAAGTAGACTTGAATCGAGGAGACACTTTTGTTGCCAGCAATGGCTAGTTTGAAAACTTCAAGAAAAGAAGTAAAATTCACAATGTAAAAGTAACAGGTGAAGCGGCTAGTGCGGATTATGTCGCAGCGAAAATCTTTCCAAACACGTTTCATGATTTTATTGAAAATGGAGGATATTGCGCACAGCAGGTGTTTAATGTTGTCGAGAGAGGGCTGTATTGGAAACGCATGCCTTCAATAACATTTCTTTCGATTGAAGAAAGAAGAGCTCCTGGCTTTAAGGCAGAAAAATCCAGGAAAGGCCTGGGTTACTTCTAATATATTTCGTGAATTGGTTTGATCAATGTTTTTGTCCGACAATATAGAAATATTTCAAAGCCAATAATCTTTCTCCTAAAGCGTTACTAATCATATATATATAAATGTTCAAAGAAAATGATCCCGAAAACTTTAGAAGTGCAGAAATTTCAAACGAAGTCTACACTTCTGTAAACGATTACAAAGTAGTTGCTCGAAGAAAAAAGAAAACAAACTTTATCCCAAACGCGAATTTCGACCTTCTTCACCAGTAAACCAGTCAACCCACAAACAGTAGAAATAGAGGCAATTCATTCTGTAGATGATAACAACTAATGTGTTGCTTTTTAGTGTTTTATAGCTGCGTTTTATTATCATCCAGAGTGTAGTAGGTATCCTGGATGCATAATAAAACGATCCAGAGTAGCACGCGAGTTTTTTTCTGCCAGAAAGTTGTCATTTCACAATTTGAGCTGTCATATAACCAACGCCGTTTTCAAATGTATGACTATTTATCCTGGTTGCCAGGGTGACATGGAAAATTTTTGAAAATTCCAACTATACCAGTTGATATGACTTTTCAAAATACGTTCCACAGAGAGCACGAGTACGAAATCCACTGAATTCACAAGTGTTTGTACTCTGGATGTTGTTGTTGTTTCATGTGCAAATCGATATCCTGCACTACTCTGGATGTATAATAAAACGCGCCTAATATGAACATATTTGTACAAATTTACAGAAAGCCGCCTATTTTTTTCTTCGTAAGTTTTATAAATACGTATTCCGGTTGCCACTTGTTGCCTTCATTTCTATTTGTAATTTGACATGTAGTCGTGTACAGACACTTGATGAAGGGTGCAAGTAACAGCCTAAATACGCAAATGTATACGAAAATAAAACTTCTGTAAACGAAAACCCACGACTTTTTCTTTTTTGTCGGAACCTAACTCCGACGTAAGTCGAGGGAATACTGTACTATACTCATAGTAGCGCATACAAAACTTGAAGAATAGTGAGCGAGTAGATCTACGTTGTACAGACTCAACAGCATCAATTAAGAAACGATAATGAGGACATCCAATTTGACAACAATATTCGAGGACACTACGCACGAAGGAGATGTACAGACCTACACACGAGGAAATATCAGTAAAAGGTCTGGACGTTCTTAGAATGAAGCCTCACAAGCGCGAGGCCTTGGATGTGACACGCGAATTGTGGACATCAAATTTTAATTTAATATCAAACACAACACCAAGGTCCATGAAATTATCAACTGGGTTGAGGAAAGAGCCAAGGATACATTAGGGAAACGTGATGTTGGATAATTTACATGTGAAGGACATCTGGAAACATTTAGCAACACGAAGGGAAATACAGTTGGCAAAGCACCAGTTATCCAAAGCAGACAGGTCATCCTGCAGCTGGGAGCAGTCATCCACTGGCTCAATCACCCTGAAATTTTTCAGATCATCAGCGTACAAGAGACACGGGGAGTTGAAGAGAGAAAGAAGATTATTTAGAAAGAGGAGGAAAAGAAGAGGACCAAGATTCGACCCTTGCGGTACACCACAAGTAGGATACAAGGGGGAAGAAGAATAAGAATGTAACGTTACAAAACAAGCACGATCACGAAGGTATGAGGAAAACCAGCAACGGAGCTGACCCGAAACATTGAAACCATCGAACTTTGAAAAGAGGATTTCGTGGTTCACGGAGTCAAAAGCCTTGGCAAAGTCTGTATATAATACATCCACTGCTTTTGCTGGTCAATAGCGGAGGCAACAGTATTGGTGAACGAAAGAAGGTTGGAAACTATTGAGAAGAGGTTCAATTAGAAGATAAACCCTATTGTAAACAACTCTTTCGAGAAGCTTACTGAAGCAAGATAGAAAGGATATGGGACGATAATTGGAGAGGCAGGATGAATTTCCGGTTTTAAGGATGATATAAATATTTGCTGACTTCCAGGAAGAAGAAAACGTACCGGAAGCAATACTAAGGTTAAAAAGGACACATGAAGGAACGCACAATGATGATGTCAATGAGTTTGCAAATATGTTAGGTAAGCCGTCGGGTCCGCAGCTGGCGCTACTATCTAGGTTAGCAAGCAAACTTTCGACCTTCAACGGGTTCGTTAAAACAAACAACAACTATAACATCTGGAGAGGGAATATTAGCAGAGAAAGATGGACTAGATTGAGAGGTAGCAGAAGAAAATGAGCAAACAGCTCACATATTTTTTTAGGCAAGGAAGCAGACAAATCATTTAGATGCATCAGAGAAGGGATAGAGGGAGACTTTTGAAGGGAACGGATATAGAACCAGAAGGGTTTCTGTTGACAGGATGATATGGAGGCTTCAATGTGGGCATGATAAGCACTCATCGCATCTTCAACCAACTTTTTAGCATAAGAGCGTAAATTTCTGTATCTCAGTAAGTCAGCCTCTAAGCCGGAGCTTCGAAATCTACGACGCGCCACGACTTTGATTTTAAGAGCACGTATCACGTCAACAGTTAACCAAGGCAGATCAATACTTCTGCGAACACGAAAAGTGGGAGTGTGACAGAAAACATTATTAGACTAGAAATCATAGAAGGCATGAAGGCCATCATCAACATTTAGACCTCTAAAAAAGGCAAACCAGTTAACAGCATTAATAACATTGGACATGGAAGTGAAATCAGCTTTAGCAAAGTTATAACTCAGCGCAGAGGTATTTTTATTCTTAGGGGGTAAAGGAAAGTTCTACAGCAAGAGGTGGATGGTGAGGATCAGGACTGACATAAGGTGACAGAGCAACACATAAACGAACAGATGACAGAGGAGAGTTAGTAAGAACAAAATCAAGCATTCTGTTATTAACATTAGGAACATTATTCAATTGTGAAAATGAGCAAAGAGAGAAAAAAGAGGATGTAGCTAAAGAAATATTGCTTCTCGATAGCATTTCAGTGAAGGTTTTATCCCAGACTAAGCTGGGTATATTAAAATCACCACATAAAAGAAAGAAAGAAGAGGGGTAGCAAGTGTTAAGAAAGGTGTAAATCTCCGTGAAAAAACCTTCATAAACTACAATAGGACATGGGATATAAATCGAGGATACAAGTAACGCAATAGATGGAGTAACGGATATACGAACAAGGATACATTCAAAAGGCGGAGAAGGCATGAGGTCGGTACAGGAGAACACGCTAAGTGTATTGCGAACAGCAACTAAAACACCGCCGCCGTCAGATAAACCACTGGCTGAGCGATCACGATCTTTGCGGAAGACAGTAAAAAGAGGTAAAATTTCATTATTGAATACATCCTTTTTCAGCCAGATTTTAGTTAAGCATAGTATGTCATCAGACCCGATAGCTGAGGAAATGTTAAGCTCATGGGTTTTAGTTCTCAACCCCCAAACGTTTTGATAGTAAACTTTACATCCTAAGTATGATTTTTTGTCACCGGTTTCCGTTGAAAATTTCCAGAGATTGTTTTTACGAAATTTTTGACAAAAACACCAGCGGGCCAGAAATGCTTCTTCAGCAAATCAGAGGTTCCGGATGCGACAGTGATGCAGTAAGCTGATGATTGAGGTTTTCACGAGCGTCTTTCCTACACATTAGCAACGAGGGAGTGTACCCGAGCTTAGCTTTAAGACTTCGTCAGCAGCGGTTCTATAAGCGAAACGTGATACGAAAATTTTCAGGGGTGGGACCATTACTTCCAAGCAAGGGAGTGATGTATGGGGCTCAGATAGTCCTCTAGATGGCCCAGGCTGATTGAGTACATCAGCATAAAAGGTCACGGTCACGAGAGCGTGCTATTGGATCTGGTTCTGCTGTTGTTGTTGCTGTAGTGGATGTTTTTGTTGCAGCAGTGGTTGATGTTGTTGCTGCAGTGATTTTTCTTGCTGTTGGTGTAGTTGCAGTTGCAGGTTAGCATGCTGGCCGCGTGTGAGCATCTGAGATACATCACGCTGAGGTTGATTTTGAATATGAAGACTGCAAGGTTGTATCACCCCAAGGGTCTGAGGTGTAGCAGATGGAGGAAATAGCGGAGACAGCAGTTGCTTGTTTAAAAATATTTGTTGACGTTGAATAGCTGGGCAATCTTCCTGGTGAAGCTGATCCTCGGCAGGTGCAGATTGAGAGCCTGAAGGTTGCTCACTCCTAGCAACTGAAAAGAGTGTATTTATATCACCACAGACACTCTCAAGTTTTGAGCCCAGACACGAAAGTTCTTTAAAAAGTTTGTCAACTACACATTTGGTTGACTTTAAGCAGTTAACAAATGATACCATGGAGTTGGCTTTACAACGAGAGCAAAACCGATAAACACCAGATGCGGTTTGTCGGACAGCAACTGCGACATTAGCATTCGTTCCAACACATTTCGAAGGAAATGATAGCCCGCAAAAACCCGCACAAATCACATAAGGCAATTTATTTGCCTTATCAGCACACTTTGTAGCTGTGCCAAAAGACATAATGATTTGGTCACACGTGTAAACAGAGCTAACAGGTCCAAAAAGTAAACAAATTGAGGCGCACACACTTTCAGGAAGTGATATAAAAAATGTCAAAAATGCCAAAAAAAAATGTCAAAAATCACTCAAAAAATCACTCAAAAATAACACAAGCGCACTTCACGTGGAAAAGTTAATGACAGGCAAAGTTCAAAGAGAAGCGGTAAAAAAGCAAAATCGAAGATCTCGTTGTAAGAAATTGAAGAACGGCACCAACTATCGCACAAGTTCACGAGACGGCGGCGCGTAGGAGAAATAGAATAGCCTTCAAAACGATGTGTGCGATTCAAACGACGGGCGGAACACAGGAATTCAAGATAAAACTCGGAGCCCGCAGCAGACAAGTGTGTTGTCAACAAGTGTTGTTATGATATAATAGGCGTGTTTTTTTGATTCTCTATCTAGCAGAGAACAGAGCATACGCATTGGAAACAACAACACTCCTGTACCACTGAATTCACTAGTACAGATATTCTATTCCTCATTAGTAGTTCACGTGCTGAAAAAAAGAAAAGCTCATAAGAAGTTGTCTTTTTTGCTGTGAGGTGGCTTTGGGTTTTTCAAGGTTATGTTGAATGTTTTGGTAGTGAGGAAATTAGAGAAAGCCCTCATAATCTGTAGAAAGTTAAAAGAGGTAATTTTCTGTTAGTTCTTTTTCTATTTTCTATCGATTGTGGTAGTTTATACTCGTTATTTTCTCCCTTTATTTTCAGCTGTTTTTTGCCACCTCAGCGAATACAGCAACCTATGTCAGTCGTAGCGAATTCACTGCTGTTTTATACTAGATCGTTGTTTTTGCGGCATAGTCCTATTCTGTTCTGTATCGGAGCAAAAAAACACGCCTAATATAACATAACAGAACAATGGTAACCAGTGCAGACGCATTGGAAACAACAACAAGTCCTGTTATGGAAAGGGGGAGTTGTTGTTGTCCCCGCATTGGAAAGGCGCATTGCCTGGATTATTCTGTGATAGATAGGGGGAGCAAAAAAACACTCCTAATGTATTCGGGACTTTGAAAACCTACTGAAAATTCGAGTGAATCACTACATACCAAATCTTCAGGCTTCTTTTTAAATTTAAGGTTTTCAATTGGGTTTGCATGCTTTTTTCAAAACTATGTTGATCAATTTTTGCTGAAAATGCCAATTAATTGCCTTTTCAATTGGTTGAAATGTTCAATGCCCATCCGGTATTGCAAATAAGCCATTTATTTACGTGTAACACAGTAAAAATCGCCCTCTAAGAAAGAATTTTGTATGAGCTAAATATGTTCTGTTATTTTGTGCTTGGTTTATCAATGTATGCATGTGAAACCTAAATGCTCCTTAACTTTTCTGCCAAAGCTACCCCATAAACAAACAAAGTATTTTTTCACAATGGTCCAATCCAATCACAGCCACATCCATCAAGTCGTTGCAGCAAAAATATAAAATCAACTTTTTCCACAATCGATATCAGCACTCGATGCACAAAATCAAATCGAAAAATGCAAATAGAAACATGCAGCCATGAAAATGTAACATTTCCACTAACCTGACAGGCCATGGTTCAGAAAGGATGATGAATGCGAATAGCCATCTGGAAATAAAAAGGAAACAGTGATTTAATAAATCATGAAGGCTGTAATAAACGTCATGTCAGAATCTGCCGCTGAAGGCAGTTTTGAATAGTAATGCGGATATAAATAGAGTAATTAGACGTGACGGCGTATCAATCTTTTGCAAAAAAAAATCGGCATAGTGTTCAAAACATTCTTCAGACAGTAAATCATTTATGCTCGTAGACGATATTATCGGAAAACTTGATTAGAAACTCTGAATACTGCAAACCTCAAAAAACCGTATGTTCGTTGTTTGGTTATAACTATTGCAGGAAGGACCCAAACTTCCATCGAGCGACAAGAAAACTTGTGTAAATGTTCTCCTAATTAATCTTTTCAACGTGAAAAAACTGCTAATTGCATCTGATACCGGACTACTAATGAATGACTGTTGGAAATCGTATCTTCTGTTTGTGGTAGACGGTTTGCTTGGAAATATTATGCGTACAAAGTTAGCAACAAATAACGGCTGGAATCAGTGCAAAACGTATAAGGAAATTACGTATTACTTGCAAACTGGCTACTTATATTTGAGAGTTGGGCTTGTATAACAATTGATTACATACAAAGCAAAAGTTGAACAAATTTTCAAGTGGGTCAAATGAATTAGTAGTAACAAATGCCACAAATGTTTAATACATGGCAGCAATGCTTCAGGCAATAACGAATAAAAAAGTCGTCGAATTAGGATACCAGCATGAAATGGTTGCACTGAATCACAAACAGATGATTTAACACAAACCCAATTTGAAAAACTAATGAAAGGTTTGTTTGAAGCAAACAACCTGAATGTAAATAATCTGATCTGGTTATAAGACAGTGGAACCATGTGGCAGTTTTGCTTACGAGTAGCAAGCAGTTCCTATAGATTTTCCTCCAGTGATGGGATCGGAAGTATTGAGCGCGATAGCATTAATAAAAAGTGGGATTGGTAAATTGATATATTTTAGTTGATATCATCTCAATATTTTATTACAATTAAACATTCTCTAATCATGTATTCATCACTATTTAGATCCATATTTGAATAAGTATCGCTGTACAAGCACTGGCTCCTCAGCACAGTTGTAACCATAAATTCCATGGAATCTGTCCAACGTCAATTTACACGTTAATTGTTGATTAAGAAAAATCTACCTTTTCTAAACTATTTCGACCGACCAAACCAACTTAAGCTTGAATCGCAGTCCACTCTTCGTATTTACTTCGACCAGTGTTTCTGTACAAGCTTTGTTCAAATTTGCCTAACCATCTGATCTGTCGTGGTATCTTTCTTTGAAACCGTTACTGTGACACTAGTTGCTTGGAAATTTCTGAAATTTAATTTAAAAACCTTGCATCTATTATCATTCACCACAGGCGAAATTAATGAGATTCCACAATTCTTTACTGCTTGGTTCGCTTCTTCCGTTGTTACGGCAATGCATTAATATTTTTTAACTTGAAATCTATGAATAAAGCAAGTGAGGATGTTTATGTAAGTAACTGTCATTTATAGTTTGCATTAGTATTGTATCATTATGCTCCAATGGCAGCAGTCATCAGATGAATAGGGGGAATAAAACGGAGAATATGACAATATTCACGTGCCGCAACTGGTCAGGCTGATTGAAGTGTAATCTAAACCTCCTCGCGGTGCTGCCGATAACAATCTTCCGTGAAGGAAAGATTGGCTAATATTGATCATGCTTTGGGGAGTCAACCCCTAAGGAAAACAGCTCCAAGCCAGTGGTGGAACAGCATATGCCGAGGGCTGAATGGCTGCTGGGTGAAGCTAATATGCGAATTCGGGTGTCGGATGGCAAGAGCCCGTCTAATTTAATGCCTAGGCTGGGATAAAGAGGATAATACGGCTGGTCTTTTATATTTCTCATACTCATGGGACCAAAAATCGAAGGAACCAAAGCAAAAAAGGGGGATGCTGCCTTAATTGCCCCAAATCTAAAGGCCCCAGAGCCTTCTATTAGCGGAGCTCAAGTGCTCCCCAGTGAATCCTCAATGGAATTAAGGAAACAGATGAAGCCCGAATCTCAGGATGATTTCAAACAACAGAGATACAAACAGGGCCGAAGCAAGATGAGAGTGAAACATAGCTCTACACCAAAAAACAAAGGTGGACAAGGCAAGAACCAAATATCCCAGCCAGCTTCACAAAAAGAAAGAGGCAGACGGAAGAAGCAATGGCAGCAGACCTCTGACGGCAGATCCTCGTTACAAATCGCAGAGGACATCTCTCGGAGTATGGAAGCACTTAACATGACTTCGCAGGAGTCATCCAAAGATACTCCAAAAAAGAAGAACATGAGCGGTGCAGCCAGAAAGCGCATGAAGTTCTTCATACGAAAAGGCATGTCTACAGAAGGGGTTAGCGAAAAGGCCCTTACAAAGAGACCAGAGGCCAATAGGAAATGGCCTAGATAGACAGCCAAAAAAAATAAGGGGCATTGACGTGGCCCCAAAACACTCTAAACCCAGCAAAAGGCAACGAAAAGTAACCAACAGCGGGGCCTTGCAGGGTGTGAAAATGGCGGTCATGATGAAAGATTTTCCACAGGGACTTCTCACGACTGACCAAATGGACAAAATACAGAATGCCGTGGAGAAGCGGATACTGGCCGAAATGGAAAGAGGCGTTGCTCCTCACTTCCACAGCATCACCTACAAAGTAGGTAACGTGTGCCTCCACTATAAGGACAAACCAAACGGCGGAATGAATAAGGGTGGAGGCCCAGAATATAAGGCCATGGAAAGGGGCCAACATATGGGCCACGGAAGAATCACTGATTCCTAATCCTAAGACCCTTGTTGGCTACTTCCCCAATGCAGCGGATCTGCCTACGGAGAGGATCCTAGCTTTCGTAAAACGCCAGAATGAGAACCTTAACACTAAGTCCTGGAGAGCCCTCTTCAGGGAAAATAAAGGCAAGTGCGCCATGCTAGTAGTAGCGGTGGACCAGGCCTCTGCTACCCAAATAGATGACGGAGACGGCAACATTAATTAAGCAACAGGTTAAGTTGAACATCAAAAAGTCAGGCGGGAAAACACCGGAGCCTGTGGTCAATCCAACCATCAATACGGAAGGCAGTGGAACCGACATGGAGGCAACACCAGTGCGCAGCGGCTCCCAACCAACCGAAAATAGCGAATGAGGTGTCTACAGGTGAACCTGCATCATGCCAAAGCTGGCTCGACAGCAAGTTTGCCTCGGGCACCTATAAATTGGGGCTACTACAAGAGCCCTGGGTAAATAAAGGCAGAATAAATTGCCTGAACAAAAAAAAAAGTAAGTTAATCTGGGCCACAGGGGAAGTAAACCTGAGGGCAGCGCTAATAATTAACACAAATATTAACTTTCTTCAGATTCCAGAATACACCAATAGGGACACAGTGGCGATCCAAGTATAGGTCTCCATCGAAGGAGGAATAGTGGAGGCGGTATTTGCCTCAGCATACTTCCCAAAGGATGAGGATCAAGTCCCAAGTAATAATATCAAAGGACTCGTTTGCCACTGCAGAAAGAAGAACAAAATGCTGATTATTGGATGCGATGCCAACGCTCATCACACAGCAAGGGAGAGTAGTGACGTCAACACTAGAGGTGAGTTATTCTTAGACTTCCTCCTGAATAGCAATTTGTCTGTAGCAAATAAGGGCAAGCCGCCAACTTTCCTGATAGCTAACAGGCAAGAGATACTAGACCTTACGTTGATGTCAAACAATGTAGCGCATTTAGTGAAGAAGTGGAATGTCCTAGAAGTCGCTTCTTTCTCTGATGATAGGCATATAAACTTCGAACTAGGAAAAGATATTGTTAAAGGGGCAAAGTACAGGCAATCAAAGTGTACGGACTGGGAAGGCTATCAAAATAGCCTTACAGCAGCACTTTACGAGCTGCACCCGAATATCAATACAAAGACGGAACTGGAGGACACAGTGGAGGAGGTCACCAGAATAATTTTCGAATCATACCACAATAACTGCCCTGAGAAAACCAGTGCTTCCAAAACGAGGGTGCCATGGAGGAATAGGGAGTTATAGAAACTTAGAAGAGCCGCAAGAATGGAGTTCAACCGAGCTAAAATTACATCAAGTTGGGAGGCCTATGAAAAGAAACTCTCAGAATACAACAAAGAGCTAAAGAAATCCAAAAGGAAGACCTGGAGTGCCTCTTGCGAAAGTCTCAATAGCATCCCAGAGACTGCCAGGATGCAGAAAGCTCTGTCCAAAGACTAACAAGGGCATATAGGACTGCTAAGAACTCCTGATGGAGGAATGACGACCATCTTTGACGACACACTGAAAGTGCTGCTTAGAACACACTTTCCAGGGTGCGAAATCAGCAACAAGGCTGACAAAGAAGAGGATATTCCTGATCGGATACGTCACTCACCTTCTGTGCTTAAACAAATCATCACGTATGAAAAGGTTGAATAGGTGATAAACTCCTAAAATCACCAGGACCAAACGGAATTTACCCAGCTCTGCTACAAAGAGCGACAGGGAAACTGAAAACCATTCTGGTACACATATTTAGAGCGAGCTTGCAACTCAGCTATATACCAAAATTGTGGAGACTGGCACGGGTTGTGTTCATACCTAAAGGTGGCAACAAACCGGCCAACCTGCCAAAATCATACAGGCCAATTAGCCTCACATATTTTATATTTAAGACCATGGAAAAACCGATTGACCTATACATTCTTTTGACATAGATGCCACTTCACAAATTTCAAGTTGCCTACCAAAAGGGCAAATCAACTATATCAGCTACACATAAGCTGATACAAATAATAGAATAGGCATTGGAATGCAGGGAAATCGCACTATGTGCCTTCATGGACATAGAAGGAGCTTTTCACAATGCAAGACATAACTCGCTATACGTCGCTCTCCAGAGGAGAGATGCCCCTCAAAAAGTAATGAAATAGGCGAGCAAAATACTAAGGAATTGAAGTGTATTTGCGGAGCTGGGGGAGGTGAAGCTAACGGCAAACACTAGGAGGGGATGTCCCTCAATAGTAAGAGGTTAATTGCTCTCGGCTACGCGGATGACATCACGGTAATAATAAGAGGCTCACACATGGATATCGTGAGGTCCAGAATGCAAAAAGCCTTAAATGAAACAAACCAATGGTGCAAAAAAGAGGGTTTATCCATTAATCCTCAGAAAAATAGCGTAAAACCATTCATCAGAAAAAGAAAAATCCAAATAGGAGCCCTAAATATTAGGGACACAGTCGTATGTCTGCAGGAAGAGGTAAACTATCTAAGAATACATCTAGATAGGAAACTCATCTGGGAAAATCATCTAAACAAAACGACAATGCAAGCCACTAAGGCACTCTGGGTGACAAAACAAATGCTTGGACGCAATTGGCGACTATCTCCAAGGCAGACCCTATGGGGATACAATGGTGAGACGTATCCTCCTATATGGAGCAGCAGTGTGGTGGAAGAAAACCATACTGCTATTAATAGGCTCAACAAGCTTCAAAGGATGGCCTGCCTGCTGATTACAGGAGCAATGAGCTCCACCCCAACAGCAAGAATGGAGGCCCTTCTAAACCTTGAACCGCTACACCTCAAAATTCAGGAGGAAGCAGCGAAACAAGCCGTTAGCCTAGAACAGGCCTACAGGTATAAATCAGGAGACCTCAAAGGCCACCTAAAAATCCTGGAGGACGTCGGATCCTTAATTGAAATGTTAAACCTCAGCGGCCAAATAAAAACTGAGGCAGCATCGGAGAAGAGGTTCAAGGTCACAATTCCATCAAGGGACAAATGGAAGGATGGACCACCTCCCTCGTACAAAGGAGCGCACATGTGGTATACGGATGGTTCAAAGATGGATTGTGGAGTAGGAGCAGAGATCGTAGGTCCCAAGTGAAAAATTCATTTCTCTCTCCCAAAGGAGGCCACGATCTGTCAAGCAGAACTATCTGACATACTAAGAGCTTTACAAACAATAAGGAGCACTAAAAGGGTCAGAATTAAGAGAAGCGGAACGAATTACTCTCAGCTACAACAACAACAACTCTAATTTAGGCAGCCTCGGCATGTTCCAACCGGGACAAAATACTCTCAACCATAACAAACCAACCAACAAACCGTGACAATAACAACAGTTCTAAATAACGTAAATTTGTAATCAGCATTTTTATTGAGCTATGAATTATTCCAAATGGAACAAATGGGCTAGCATTCTTTGAATACATTCTTTATAAGTATTTTCGTTGTGATATGTGAATCAGCAGGTTTAACATCGATTAATTGAAGCTAGAATTGTGCCAATATTTGCATCAGCATATTTTGTTTCCATTTACCTGTAAATTATGTCAGCATAAAATTGTAATAAATTGTAAGTTATTTTTATGAATAAACGAGTACGGTTTGAACAGCAGTCAATCGGGTTTCACTGATTACTATACTTAACTCAACACACCGTTGAGTTATTACATCTACAATCAGCTGGTTGCTCTAAAAACCACGAAACTTTACGTTATGAAAATAGCTTACAAAAATCAAAATACCTTCATAATTTTTAAGCTCAGTAATATCAGATTCGTCTGGAATCAGCCTGGCATTCTCATTTGGTCTTGCGGTAAATCTACGGTAGATAGAGTGCTTATGCTAAGTAATGGCTACGTTTCTTTGTAGATAGGGTATTTTTGATTATTGAATTTAACATACTTCCACAAAAGAAATGTTTTTCATATTTTGTAGAATGATGCAACAGAGTATATAGCTTTCGAATCCGATGTAAGCCCAAAAACGAAAAAAAAGTCAGATAAGGAGTTAATTCTGAAAACGACAGTATATCGTGAATAAAAAAAACAATCAATTATGCATTTAAGATAAACCATCGTCATCTTATTGGGTTGGCAAAATTTTAGTAACTATCATCATCTGTCCGCAAATAAACCCCTGAGCTGTTTTTCTAAGAAACCTTTCCCTATAACTCCAAAATAAAGATTATGTAGATTTTCTAACTTGAATAATTTGCCGAGCTTACACTTAACTAGAGTGCGTTAAAAACAGTGAGGGTTTCACAAGGGTTAATTTAATCGCCCGGATTTTTGGAAGAACTATAAAAAATTAACTAATACGCTGCAAATTCTACAGCTGCAAAAATATACCGCACATTTACTAAACTCAAGTAAATTGTTTGACACTAACTCACGTTTTGAAATATATGTGCTCCAAAATATTTCACTATTAAAAATTTACTTAATTAGTTGCACATTTCGACACTGAATTGATTGAACTGATTGACTATCTCAGTATTTTTCGCAGGAATACATGGCAAGGATGAAGCTTGGCGCTGCCGTGACTCAAAAGCAAAGTGAATTCATTTCATATGCGTAAAGATTTCAGCTGAAATATCAAAGATATATTCAGTTCCTTTTCACGGTAACTCTAAACCAAATGCGTAGAAATTGATGGTTGAAATCATATATCGTCTATTGCATGGAAAATTTCATTCCGAGCACGAAAAAACTCCCAAATGTCGAAACCATTTTACTTTTCGTAGAATAATTCCAAAGACGTTGCTTACTGAATTACGTTTGTTGAATTCAACTATTGCAAAGTAATTCAAGTACTATAACAATTGTTGTCAATTCGAAATTTTGTAGTGTTGAGTGAATTGATGAATATTTTGCTATAGATAAAATATTTTTCGTGATTATGAAACAATTAGAGCAGCTAATTTCTTAAAATTTTCGATCTTTGTTGTGTTAGCAGAGCCAACTACTTTTATATCGTTAAATTAACTAGATTAACATAGTAAAAGGAATCATTTTGCATGTAGTGAGAGGCAATTTAGTTTGATTACTGCGTTTTTCAAAGATACACTCCGAGACCAAATGTGCTCTCAAATCAAAACGACTGTAGTGTGTACATATTAAAAGAGGTATAGAAAGCAAGTGGATTTAGTTGCTTGCAAGTACCGTTATTTTTCCAGGAAATCGTTGTTTTTGAGTGGGTCAGAATGATAAGACACTTTAAATAAAAATAAAAATATGCAACGTAAAATTGATTAAAAGCAATATTTTATTATATTTATTTTATTATATTCATACTATATATATATTATATCCCAAGCACCATTATTGTTAATGATCTCCACCATTCCATTAAGCAAAGATTTATACAGTTTCTTAGTTTCATTTTGATTAATATTCTGCCACTCTAACTAGCCCGCATAAAACAGCCCGCATAAAATAGTTATATTTTGTGATGAGAAAAACTCCTTTAGTTGCCTGGATTTTCGCACTGCTTCATTATCCTGATGGAACATTTAAGCTTTGCCAGATAATGTACGATCTCTTACCCCTGGTCTAATTCAATCAATATAATCTTTACTCTTCATTCGAACTGAAATAAATTTTATTTTTGTCTTGCCGTGATATCCAATTGATATCCGTGATATTCGATTGACACTATGATGGAATCTCAACCTTTTTACTGGCAACTTAAAATCTTTTCATCCTTACGCAGTTCCAGCCATCAGGCTCAACAAATGAAAATTTTTATTTCGTCAAAAAACGGAATACTACCCCACCTTTTCTTCCATTTGACGTGTTCCGTAGCTAATGAAATTGTTTTGTCTTATGAGTCGCCGTTGAAGGTGGCTTTTGCTTGAGTTTTTTTCTTGTGAAATGTTCTGCCTTTTACAAAACCCTTGTTATATTTTCGGTATTTGTGTCTTCGCCAACTCTTGCTGCTAATTGTCGAACAGAAAAAAAAATACACGCAACTCTTAATACTAATCTTTTTTCTCTAAGAGATAGCGCTGATGGTCGCCCCTTTGAAGAGTAATTTTCTGGATTATTTAAAAATTTCCCACTGCGCAATGGAGTCTTTTTATTTCGAAAGTAGCAGGGCTTTTGAAAAATCATTCAGTTCTAAATTACCGCTTCAGACAATAATTTTCCACGTCTCTTCTGTATATTGATACTTCATTTTATGCATTATCAAAACTTCTCTATGACACAGCACTCTGTCAACAGTTAAATAAGTAGGTATAGCTAAAAAAAAATTAAAAATTGCAAAATCGAACACAATACTAATTGGGGACCATCATATATTCTTTCTGCATTTACAATCGAGCCCATTTTACCACCCGCAAATTGTTCAAAGAATAACCACTTACTTATTCATAATTCTTTCACCCATTTAAATTCAAACTGCACCGATTATGTAGTATGTTGTGCCAAATGAAACCAAATGAAACCACGAGCAGGTTTACCATGTAAGCTTGGCTGCGGTAGCATGAACAGCTATAATTCTTACACATATCTAATGTATTGCACTAGATTGAAAAAGTGTCCACGTTCATGCAGGCTTTGCCATCGTTTCTTGGCACATAGTGGTGCTGAAAATTCAGTGCTATTACTTTTTGTTTGCTGAGTCTAGCGGAGATAATCTTTCTGCCATCCTTCCATTCATTTCGTACCGCAAAAGCTTAGCAAGAATTTATGATTATATTTTTCTGCACATCTTTGGAATGGTAAAGAGCCGGTGCAGCAGAAGCGAAAGTCCTCGAATCAACATGTATTCTCATTTACAACGCCAACGAAGAACTAGGATCCTAGCACCAATATGAGTTCTATCGGACAGCATAATCCTAGCGCTCTGATTATTATTTTTCATCCAAGGGAATTGAAAAGTCTCCAGACGTGGCTCACTACTGGTGTTCAAGCACACTTGTACATGCCTAGGTGGTATTACACAGTACAACTTTACCGTTTTTCACTATGCGTTTCGGTGTCATTTCATTCATGCAACTTGCCTACACCGCACCGCATCTGTTAGAAATACAACAACTATGAAGCCTTACGAGTGTAGCGAAACACTTTCTTTGCATTTCTGGCACCTTCTGCCTTAACGAGCTGCAATAAGAATAATTTTCTTTTATTAACATTTTAATTCTATTGCCATAGAAGGTGATGACCGTCTGGTTGGAATAGTGGCAAACCAAGCATAGGAGAGCATCGGTCTCGGTTATCTGCGCGATTTCAATGAGGTAAAGAAGACCTGCAACAGATAGTACTCTTTACAATTATTGTAAATTTTCATTTTTCTGGTGGGATCCATTTCGAATGTGGGAAGGAAAATGAAAGTCAAAATTGAACGACTAGGCTAATGGGAAATTGCATGTCTTAGTAGCTTCGTGAAGATTCAACTGAGGTTAGATGACTTAACTTGTTGAGAAATTTTAAATGTGTTTTCCACAGTCAAACGACTGATAAATTTACTGTGGATCAGTTAAATATGACATGCTTCTTTAAAGTAAGTGGAATTTGCCTTGGTTTTTATGTGAAATGAAAACTGATTTTGGGACCTCAAATAAATATTCTTATTACCGATTAAAAAACTTACTCCAATTGTGTGACCACATTAGATGTGGTTTTTCCCAAACGATCGAAAAATGTCATTACCCTGATCAATTTCTCTTAGTGTGACTTTCAAATCTTTTAACTAATCGCTACTAGTACGGTGTGGTGTTTAAAATGTAGCCTAGCTAACTTTATTTTTACATAGGTTTTTTTATATGTAAGTATTGAGAATAGCACACAAGGTGGTTTTATGAAATGAAAAGTTTATTATCCTTTTGAGCTTTTATCCTTAGAGCCTAGACACACAGACACTTAAATTACTAATTTACTAATGATCATTTATACCTAAATTAGGAATTATAAAGTACCTGATACACAGCCCTTGCGTTAATGATGAATACGGTCACTGACTATCTGTCACTCAAAGAAACAAGTTTTTGTAAAATGGAGAATTCGAAGGAGTTTTCAATGTATGTTGCCTTTCTTATGTGCTAATTATAGTCCGGGGAAATCTAACATGGTGCTTCGGAAAAATTAGGGGAAAGCTGAATTTTGGTGTGAACCTTGGTACTGGCGTGTTGAACAAAATGTCAAAAGTCCCCATCGATCCGAGCGCTGCGTCACTTTTTATACGGGGTCAAAGGTCACCAAAAGTGACCTTTGCAAAATATCTCAGTAACGGTTACGTCTTCAGAAAAACAATGTATGACGAATTTGTAGCTTAAAAAATTTCCAACAAAAAAGATTATATAACTTTTTCCTGTAATCATAACCGTTTTTAAGATATATTGATCTAAACATTTGTAACTAACAGCATCCTCTTTCTCAGGGCATGTAAATATTATCCGATTTTGATTACGACTTGGCATGTTTGTGAGTTTGTTTTTCTATGTTTAAGAGGCGCATGAAAAAAACATGTAAATAAACTTAACTACCATGCTCCAGGGTAGATGGAAAAGCGTGCTCCGAAAAGTTTCCCCTTCCCCCTTTGCCATGAAATGGTATCCTTGAGCATCCATCCCAAATCCTCAGAAATGGGCTCGTTGCCTACTCTTGGCGCACTGTTAAACAAGATAGGATCACTTTTTATCTTTAAATTGTCTATTATTGACATCGTGCGACTAGCCCCACACCCAAACCCTACCCTCACCCTGCCCACCCCCACAAACGAACCATCCCGAAATAGCCGGTTTTTTTAGGTTTTTTTTTCATACCGTCTTATCCCATGAACGATCAGGGCAAGGTCACGTAATTTCAGGTGCAAATTGGTTTCGAGACGTGTCATGTCCCTTTGGCGCAACGTAGTCATCACAGGATTGATAAAAAACTGATTATTAGGGGATAGTCTGCAGCGGGTTGAGCCCCTATAATGTCAAGAATGAGCGTTTACAGAATTATGCCATGTTTTTATCTTGCTTTTTCATACTCCTAGCGCCATGATATGTTACAAAACCTATTTTCACCTGCAATGTTGTTGTCTTGTTCTGCTTCTTCGTGGAAAATCCCATACCAATGATGCAGCAATACAGTTTATTTCCGAAAAGAGAGAAGCGAGCAGAAGTCCCTACAAGTTATATGGCAAAGGGGGGCGGGGGGTGGTGGTAACTTTTCGGAGCACCCTTTTCCACCTACCCTGGAGTATGGTGGATAAGTTTGTTTACTTGTTTTTTTATGCGCCTCTTAAACATAAAAAAACAAACTCACAAACTTTCCAAGTCGTAATCAAAATCGGATGATATTTACATGCCCTGAGAAAGAGGATGCTGTTAGTATCAAATGTTTAGATCAAAATATCTCAAAAACGGTTATGATTACAGGAAAAAGTTATATAATCTTTTTTGTTGGAAATTTTTTAAGCTACAAATTTGTCATACATTGTTTTTCGAAAGACGTGACCGTTACTGAGATATTTAGGAAAGGTCACTTTTGGTGACCTTTGACCCCGGATAAAAAGTGACGCAGCGCTCGGATCGATGGGGACTTTTGACATTTTGTTCAACACGCCAGTACCAAGGTTCACACCAAAATTCAGCTTTCCCCTAATTTTTCCGAAGTTTCGCCTTTTTTGTGTAGGATTTCACTGGGCTATAATAAAGTTGAAATAAAAACCGGGCAAAAACTACATTAAAATTGTGTAAATATTTTGAAATTTTTTGTATAGTGTTTCCTAGACAACTAGTTTGTTGGTATCCGACAGCAAAAATGACAAGCGTTCCCCCATCTAAGTAATACCCGCGCAAAACACTGCTTTACTTCGGTCATCTGACGAGAACCGGTTGTTCCAGTGTGGTATTGTCGTTTTTAATCTGACGTTTCATAAAAGTTGTCTTATTATTTTTCAATGGGAAAAGCGACTTTTTACTAGGGAAATTTGTATTTAATCGGGCAACTCTACTTCATTAAATATTAAATTACGAAAGCCTGATGATAATTAGCAATTTATTAAATGATTGATAATTTGGTCATTTAGTGGTGATTAGTCTAAATTACCATATGACACACGGCACTTAAATGATAACCGGCAACTGGAATATGACATTAGCTGGATTTGACTTAAGGAGCCTCATTGTTATCGGGTAACACAATAAGCAGATGAGTAGCGGAATTTAAAAGTGTTCCTTCATCCAATTGCGATGAGCCAACTTCAGGTGGCCAAAAACCGCTGCGACTACGGCAATCACAATGCAGTGTTACAGGATCGTCGAGTGACAGCGCTTATGCTTGCTGATTTTCAAGCATTTCAATAAGCCATGTTACTGCAATTTCGCATGAAGATCTGCAAACGACAAGTCTTTTTCTATATGATGTAAGTAATAGATGCGGAGCAGGAAAATGTTTTGTGCATTTTAAATCATCTGCTTTTACTCAACCTACTCCAGCTGCTTCATTTTTGAGACCTGACATAATCCCACTTATTTTATCTCTCGCTGTTGGTAATAGAAAAAAAGTTTGCTGATTTGATCCTACTGATGATTCTTTATGCAAGGTTTGCAGCGAATTTCTCAATTATTCTAATACATCAGTTAATAAGTCATGCAGCCGATATATAGCTGACGCCACTGCTACTATGCAAAAACGGTCCAGGTTTCACTAAATGTCAATTATCTTTAACCCTTTGGCGCCGGCGGCCATATTAGTGATATTTTTGATATACCTATTATTCCGTACACAAATAATTTTTGCAAAAACTAAGGTAGCATAATGAATTTTGAACGTGTTTTTAATGTGAATCGGATAGTGTTTTGAAATTTTTTAACCCCATGTGTGCGATAGGTCCCTAAAAAGGGAACGGAAAAATTTAAACATTTCTAAATTGCGATAACTTTTGACAGCGCTATTCAATCAGTGATAAAACTTTCAGAACGTTTTGGTACTATTTAATTGTAAAATTGTGTAGCTTTTAATGAGCATTTTGGCAGCGCTGTAGCTTGGGCAGGCACTGAAAGTGAAAGCCTTCAAATCATCGAATCTCCGGAAAAAATGTCGTTTCTTGGAAAAAATCCAA
This sequence comes from Nemotelus pantherinus, assembly GCA_963978885.1. Classification (NCBI taxonomy): domain Eukaryota; kingdom Metazoa; phylum Arthropoda; class Insecta; order Diptera; family Stratiomyidae; genus Nemotelus; species Nemotelus pantherinus. The sequence continues at coordinate 84,115,901 of OZ022264.1, forward strand.
TCATATATAAATTTTATGCTTTGTCTACACAGCCAAAGTAAAAAATTTGAAATTTTACAACGGGCACGCCTATTAACCCTTTCCCAATTAACCTATATTTTTAGCATCAAAAACTTCTGTTCATGGAAACTCACGATCCAATGATCAGAATTGGTTGAAATTTACAGAATATATGGGTTTTAAATAGGTCTAATAGATGTGATTTTGACATGAGGGTAATTTTGTACCAGTGGTGCCATTTTGAAAAATCACTAAGAAAAATAACTGCCTTTGGCCCTATAAATTCTGATTCAGTCATTCAATTTTGACGAAATTCACACAGTAGTTTGATAGAAATTTGGTTAAAAAAGTTCGGTTGGAGCTGCCAGCTATGGTAATATTGGTGTCTTAAATTTGAAAAATTCCTGAGGAAAAAAAAGCTTTTTGCCCTATAGCTTCCAGTACAGTCATTGAATCATAACGAAATTCAAATGGCAAATAAAACTTATTGTAGGCAATATTCAGAAGAAATTGAATTTCAAAACAATGATAAGGTTGCCAGCTATAGTCGTTTTTGAATTTTTTTGGCATACCTTTAGGAAGCGATTTATCATAGAATTTTCAAATCTTATAGTGAAAATAAACACCAAATATTAAGACCTAGAAAATGTGAAAACTTTTGCGAATGTAAGCGCTAAAGTTCTTTGCATTCCTATAATTTCCAATGCAGTCATTGGGTCAATACGAAATTCGCACAGCAGGTTGACTTCAACGTAAGGCAGATGCGAAATATTTCTTGCTACGGTGCTTGCTGGGCACAATAATTTTTCTGGACTTTTAGCATGTATCCGGCATGTATCAGACATTTCAACACTTTCATGTCGGTTCTGCTTCGATTTAATCAAGATTTGAGCATTCTCAAGCCAAAATAACATTTTTGTAGCCCATATTGAGTACGAAATTATTTTTTATTCACTTGGAGTATGCATTGAACATCTCTGAGTCATTTCAAAACTAGACGTGTCGATTCCGCGTCGATTTGAGTAAAATTTAAACATTTTACAGCTCAACTTTATTTTGTATTCTACATTGTGTACAATTTTCGATCGATTCGAAAGCATACATTTAACATCTTTGAATTATTCAAATACTGCTTATGTGGTTCTCGCTCCAATTTAAGCATTAGTAAGCATTATTCAGCCAAACCCACATTTTATGTAATTCACAATGGGCGCGAAATTTTTTTAGATTTTTTAACATGTATTTAGAATTTCTGAATCATTCCCATACTTTTCATGTTGATCTAGCTTCAATTAATATTACACTAAGCATTTTTCAGCCAAAAGAAACAGTTGTACTTAATCTTTTACATTAAAATCTTTCATAAAAATCAAGAAGGACACTAGCTTTGGTTATTCGACAGTTATTTCTGTTGATATATATTTCTTTTTTCTTAACTGGATTAAAATCAATCATTAATCATTAACTTAAAACACGTCTAAGTGATTTGGATATTTATTAATTAGACTTAAGCTATAAAGATAAATTATCGGAATCACTTCAGATTCCAAAACAGAATGAATTAAGAGCATGTAGGCACGTATATTCAAAACCTGCTTAAGCTTACGCAATCGATCCTTAGATCTTCTCTTCGAAATGCTCAGATACAAATGGCTGATTTCACGCAAGGCTATTAATTATAATTTCCTCAAAAACCGCCAAATCTCTCTGGTCTTATCATAGAATTGACTTACATACCTGTTGACGATGTTGAGAACAAAAAGTTTTCAGACATATCACTCCAACCGTATCGATTCCTGCAATTAAAAAATGAAACGATATTAATCAATCATCAAAGGAACAATGATAAAAACAATGATAGAACAATAACGGAATAGAAGCAGCATAAGGCTCCAAGTCCATGTGCCAGCAATGTCCCAATCAATTAACCGGAATAAATGTGAATTAGGAAATTGCATGTCGACACGTTTTCTTGATTTATGAGTTTCGAATGCTACTGGAATTCACTAATTACGAAAATACCTTGCCAAGGCAAGTTCACATCAACAATTTGATTGACTAACGACCGGGCCCCCATACAAGAATGCTTGTTCACTCCAAAATACCAATTAGGATGTCGAATAATTGCTCTTGATAACAGAGCACCAAACCAACATGCCCAGCAGAGCCATCTATTTTGATTCGTATCTGTCGGTGTGGGCTAATGACTAAATTTTGCAAGAAAAGAGCAACTCTCAACAGCGTTTCGACTGGAGTCTATGCTGTGTACCAGTCAGAACAAAATTAAATTTTGCAATAACTTCCGGCTTTGGTGTTTTTAATGAAAAACCATTGCATTCTAGGAATGTTTTAGTTATTTTAATTAAAAGAACTAATGCAGTGTCAGTTTTGCAAATAAAAAGTGCATACATATAAAGGACAGATGAAGGACATTCAAGAAAAACGTATTACATGTATATAACTTATTACTTGTGTCTATTGCTAAGCGTAAGATCTAGAATTCACTAGGTTTTAGCAGTATTAGCTTAGCGTTTCTGTTGAAACATTTGCTCAACGCAAACTATTTACTATATACGTGAATAATAAACAATGTCAATAGAGCGAGCAAAATTTGAGTGAAAGTAGTTGCTACCGTACTGCTTTCGTGCTGCACTCTGTTGATCATTTGTCGCTGTAAACAACAAAAACTTTGCAAACTTTCCAGATAAGACTCCACACAGGCTTCCGAGATAAACTTCCAGCCAGCTAGTTCAAGGAATAATCACACAAGTGGTTAATTATTTCAACAATAACTGAATCCTCTTCCACCCTTAATGCCAGGCTGCTTTTGACGACTGAAGTGCAGTGAAGTGAAGTGAATGTCCTCAAAAGCCTTTCGAACAACTGCTAACACCTCTCGAACCGGTTACAAACTTAAAAGGAGCACTTAAAAGCACTTCTCGCATTTCGATGGCCGCAATTCGCCATTGATGGAGGACTATCAAATTGAAAGAGGAAACGAAAGTCAATAAAACACTGAATAGAACGTTAATAAACACAGCCAGGAAAGTGAGGGTTTTCGAAGCCCTAGTGGAATAAGACTTTTCTCGTCGGCGCTATTGAAAATCTCACGCTGGAGTGGAATTTCATGCTTGCACACGGGACTCAGTCTTTGAAGGAATATGCTGTTGTTAATTGCGTTACTTGTGTAGCGTTTAAAGAGAGTTTCAAGTAAACAAGGATACGGTAAATGACTGCGGGTTGATGGTCTTGTTATTTTTTTTATGCTGTTTGTTTCAGATATTTCAGAAATATAATAATTAACGACTAGAAATTGATAGAACATGCATGATAAAACATTTAATGATAAACAAAGGTTGATTTCAGAAATGATTGATGATTTTAAGGAACTTTCATGGCAATGGTTGCGACAATGATACCGTTACAACTGATATTCATGTATCCATCATACATGAATTTGAGTCGAAAGTGTACACAAAAACATAGCAACAGGAAAATGATTTTTCAATTGCGATTTTCAAGTTATATTGGACAAATGAATCAAGCTTTTACATTGAACAAAGTTTTAAGGTATGGCTCACTGTCAATTATCTGTTAAGGTATATTCCACTATCCCTTCCATTTTAAAGCATAGTCTACTGATTAAACGAGAATTATCTTACCTGTCTATGGTGTAGAGGTACGAAAGTAGGTCACTGAGTTCGCGGAATCAATAGGTTGGTCATTAATGAGGGAAGTTTAAAGAAACCTAACCTGTTCAGAGACTCACTATAAATATGTATATATAGCAAATTTTATTTCAATAAAACCTTTAGTTCTGTAAGCATCATCGACCAAACAACTTCATTCCAAAGAAAGTGAGGTATATATAAAGAAAATCGAGTACTGCGCTGTTATAAAGTTCCTCACCAAACATGGAAGGTGGCCCAAAATAATGAAAGAAATAGCAAAAACAGGACAGATAATTGAGGTGACCACTCTGGAAATTGTTAAAAAAGTCGTAAAAAATTCTAGAAGATGCTTAACTAAAAAAGCTCTTGCGCATCTGAACCGCTAGAAACACTAATGTTCGATGAACAGTAGAAGAATCGTGCAGATTTTGAGTGTATATTCTACCACAAGTGCTCCAACCTGTTTCGATTGGAATATCACTTTGATCTTAACAATGTATTTCAGGACTACCACTTGCATGAATTTTAAGATTTAGGAAAACCAAACACCGCAAAACTTTGAGAGCAGCATAACATAAGATAAACAAAGAAAATGCTTAGTGCTTGCAGAATTTTACCATCACTGCAACTAAAAGTCTCCCACAATTGCGTCAAGTTAAAATCAAATAATTCTATCAATTCGATTTTATCCGATGATTTCGTCAAAAGTTACAGGGATAGAAATATGTTTAGGGTCAACAAACGAAAGATATCTGGAACTAAAAATTGTCAAGAACTTAGAAAAATTATACATTGGTAACTTATTTTCATTGTAAATGTTCGCGATATGAATACTGATTGTAAGCATTTATTGATACGAAAATAGCAAAAAAAAAACCTCTTGTGCTGGCAACCTTTTGCCTGCCTCACATTGAAATCAACCTACTCTGCGAATTTCGTTTCGATCCGATGGCTGCATTGGAAGTTAAAGGAGTACAAACAAATTTAGGGTTGCCAGTGGCAAAAGTTTTCAAATTTTCGAAAACTTAATACTTGTTGTTTATTGTCACTACAAGATCATTACCGTTTGAAAACTTAACGGTAAAATCGCTTAATACAGATATTGCAAATAAATACAAAACGAACAATAGCTGGCAAACCTATAACGGTTTTTTTACCAGATTCCTTCTGAATAATGCCTATAATAAGTTTTATATATCATAGGAAATTCCTTATGATTTCATGACTGCACTGGAAGTTATAGGGCAAAACGTTGTACTCCCCTGAGCGAATTTTCAAAACCCAAGACACCAAAATTACCATAGCTGGCAGCACCAACCGAATTTTTCTACCAAAGACGGCATTGAGTAAAGTTCAGCTACTGTGTCAATTTCATGAAAATCTGGTAGCTGAATCAAAATTCACAGGGCAAAAAGCAGTGTTCGCTTCTATTAGACCTGGTCCTACTTAATACCAATATATTCTGTGAATTTCATTTATATCTGATGATTCGATCGTGAGTTCTCTTGAACAAAAATTTTTTATGCTTAAAATATAGGTAAATTGATGGAAGGCTACCGTTTTTGTCCGATATGAAATTTCAAAAGTTTTCCTTTGCTTATATAGACACAGTATAAGATTTTTATATGAGTTGGTTTTCACTGTAAAAGACAAAAATTTTCGATTAGAGTCGATGGTTTAAAGGTTTTCACTTTCAATGCGTGCCGTTGCTGCAGGGTTGCCAGCATGTTAAAAAAACAAGTGTCTGCACCTTAGTAATTACAATATAATAATGATAATTTGGTCAAAAGTTATTTCAATTCAAAAATTTTCAAATTTTCCCAATCTCAATTCAGGCGCCTAGCGCATACATCGTGCTAATAATTTCAAAAGACTATCATTTTTTTATCAATTTTAATACTAATATTTTTCTTCGAACATTAGTAACAAATAGATTACAAAAATGGCTAGAGTACCAGATACAACTATTTTGAATATTCTTCACGATCAATTTTCAATGCAAAGTGGGTCTCAAGAATGCTCACGCCAAATTAGAAAACAGTGCATGGAGTGCTGTCGCGCATGTTTGGACCTCTGTAGTGAAGACGAGGATGGAATCATAATTATGAGGTAAACAAGTGTAAATAGTGACACAAAAGACGCACACCACGGCCCAAGAAGTTCAAAGTGTCACAGTCTGTTGGAAAAGTCATGACTACTGATCAATTTAAAAACCAGAAGCGTCTTCACAGCCAAAGAATACTATGCTTCAATCCTAAAGCAAAGCCATCAAATACAAATGAAGAGAAAAATCAACCAAACGTTTTTTTTTCTGCATGACAATGCGTCTATTTGCAAGAATTGTTCTGCTTTAGCTTCCCCGTATGATGCGGGCTTCGACATTTTTGGTCACCCACTCTACAGCCCAGCTTCAGACCCAAAGCTGGGCCCTCACAGAAAAATAGATCTGTTTCGTTCTAGAAAAATATTTTCTCCTACCGCAGATTCTTAAGTTTTTGTCCTTTGGTTATTGTGGTTGGATTCAATATTGAGAAGAAACTTGGGGAAGTGCTATTGAATCACGAAACATCTAAAACGTATGCATGATGTGTTCAAGAACATATGGCATACAATGCCTCTAACACTGCCGGGATGACAGTGAATGAAAAGTGCATGTACACTGAGAAAACACATGGTGCCAGACGCCATAATTTATAGACTTCTGGCGCCATGTACATAGTCGATTTAGGGATTGTGATAAAATATAGCGCCACACGCCATAATACATGGCGAAAAGTACATAGGCCTACACGCCATGTACTATAGTCCTCCACGCCATGTACATGGCGTGACGGACTATATTACATGGCGTGGAGAGCTATAACACATGGCGTGGAGGACTATACTGTATGGCGTGGAGGACTATACTGTATGGCATGGGAGACTATAGTACATGGCGTGGAGGACTATAGACATGGCGTGGAGGACTATAGTACATGGCGTGGATGACTATAGTACATGGCGTGGAGGACTATAGTACATGGCGTGGAGGACTATAGTACATGGCGTGGAGGGCTATAAGCATAGCGTCTGCTCCTATGTACTATAGCGTGTGGCACTATATTTTATCACAAATCGACCGAAATCGACTATGTACATGGCGCCAGAAGTCTATAAATTATGGCGTCTGGCGCCATGTGTTTTCTCAGTGCATCTGAAGATGATCCAGTTCGCATCCAACAAAAGGCCACGAGCCTTCTCAGTTCTGAGCACCTGGAGGTAGAGCAGTTGATGTTAGGTGATGGAATTCTATCAAAGAAATTTCCGAGGGATAAATAACATCGAAGCCCATACCCCTCTTATACTTAAGAAGCTTGCTGTCATTTATACATTTCCTCACACAGTATGGCTGCGAGTTATAATTGTAGTGCCTTGAACCATATTACATGGCTCATGGCACTATGTAATATGGCGTGTGGGGCTATAATTTTTGCGCCATGTAATTATGGCGCTGGGAGCTATACTGCATGGCTCAGGGTACTATGTAGATAGCATGTGGGACCATAAATCCTGCGCCATGTTACATGGGACCACGCGCTATATAGATTCTGACATTATGGCGCTGGGAGCCATATTGCATGGCTTAGAGTACTATGTACATGGCGTATGGGGCCATAAATAATGCGCCATGTTACATGGCTCTGGGCGCTATGTGGATTTTTTTCAGTGCACTGAAAAAAATCTACATGGTGCCCAGAGCCATGTAACATAGCGCATTATTTATGGCGCCATACGCTATGTACATAGTACTCTGAGCTATGCAATATGGCTCCCAGCGCCATAATGTCAGAATCTACATAGCGCGTGGTCCTATGTAACATGGCGCAGCATTTATGGTTCCACACGCAATGTACATAGTGCCCTGAGCTATGCAGTATGGCTCCCAGCGCCATAATTACATGGCACAGAAATTATGGCCCCACACGCTATATTACATAGTGCCATGAGCCATGTAATATGGCTCATGGAACTCCAATTATAACTCGCAGCCATGCTGGTGAGGGAAGGTATAAATGTCAGCAAGTGACATTAGAGCTTGGGGCTACATAATGGACTCATTTTGAACTGAAGTACTGGCTGCGATATTTTCTATACTTCGACCGGTGAATTTTCACACTGGAGCAGGAACATTCAATAGTGAGTATGTTGACTCGAATTTATCGAATTTATATTTGGTAGAATTTATATTTAGTGGAATTGATATTTGGTCGAATTTATATTTGGTGGAATTTATATTTGATGCACTAAAAAAACACATAGCGCCAGACGCCATAGTTTATAGATTTCTGGCACCATGTACATAGTCGATTTCAGTCGATTTGTGATAAAATATAGCGCCACACGCCATAGTACATAGGAGCAGACGTTATGCTTATAGCCCTCCACGCCATGTGCTATAGTCCTCCACGCCATGTACCATAGTCCTCCACGCCATGTACCATAGTCCTCGACGCCATGTACTATAGTCCTCCACACCATATACATAGTCCTCTACGCCATATACTATAGTCCTCCACGCCATATCCTATAGTCCTCCACGCCATGTAATATAGTCCTCAAAGCCATATACATGGCGTGGAGGACTATAGTACATGGCGTGGAGGGCTATAAGCATAGCGTCTGATCCTATGTACTTTTCGCCATGTATTATGGCGTGTGGCGCTATATTTTATCACTATCCCTAAATCGACCATGTACATGGCGCCAGAAGTCTATAAATTATGGCGCCTGGCGCCATGTGTTTTTTCAGTGTGTACAGTCTGGAAGGATTGTCGAGATGAACCGAGATTATTTGGAAAAAGCGATCGACCATATGATATGTCTTAGTGGTCAAGGACTGTTTTTTAGGGGACATGACGAAAATGGTGTCAGAAATAAGCGTGGAAGCTTTTTGGAATTTGGTGAGTTTTTCGCGAAACATAAATCATGTCTAGAAAAACATTTTAAAACAAGATTGCAAAGTACTGTTGTGACAGATCACAAAATGAGTTCAATAAATTAATTGCTAAAATCATTCACGGGAAAATCAAATAAAAGAAATGAAATAAAATTGTGCGGACTGATAGTGATTATGGCAGACAAAGCAAGGACTCGCAAACAGGAAAACCCCTCTTTACACAGCTACGGGCTTAGTGAATTGATTGGCTGTGAGGTATTTGATTCGCGGCTATCTGTTTTTTGTTAAGATCGTCATGGATAATTACTCAACACCGCGGTAGCTGGGGCATCTTGCTTGTCGAAAAAAAACAAGTGATCAGCATCGTCAACAAGCACGGAAAGTTATTGGATCTAATTTTGACTTCCAGCGCCTACTCTTCTGAAGTTCAGTACTGTAAGTTATCTCTTTGTTGCAATTCAACACAGCATTTACCAATCGGTATAATCCTCAAAATGAATACATCTCCAAGTATTCCATTACATAACCACCATGTGTATTTAACTTTAAGAAAATCGACTTAAATGAAATAAATGGACTCACTGCGAGGTGTGATTTCAGATAGAGATATGAATGATGTGTGATGTCAGATAGAGATATGAGTGGATATTTCAAAACTTTTAACTCAGACGATATGGCCATTTCCAGTCCATTAACTATTATCAATATTTTTGCAAATAATTTTCGCACCAAATAAAATATGGAGCCTTCTATTAACAATAGCAACTAAACTGACAGCTCGATAGTGTTACCAACATCTTCTTTGGGAATGAAAGATTTGTATATTGACGAAGGTACCATTTGACACCTGTTTCTGACAGCATTCTTAATGCTATCTTAAAACGTTGTGTTTTCTCTCGGTCTTCTATTTTCGTCTTCTTATTTAATCTCTCTCTGTCTCTCTGCATTTTTTCTAGTTTTTGGAAACATCCAATCATCACACTTATTAATAAAACAAAGTATAGCGCATCAGAACCGCTAGAAAACTAATTTTCGAAGAAATATTCTTTGAGTGACAAATAAATGTGGAAGGACGTAATACACTTTTTTGTAGAATCATATCAACCATTCCTTATCCCAAGCAACAAAACTCAACTATAACACAAATGATGAAAATGTTCAGTGCTGGCAACACTTTTCCAACGAACCAGCAATAAGTTAACCTTAGCAAGCTCAGACTTAAATCAACTTATCCTTTGAATTTCGTTCTCATCAGAGGATTTCATCGAAAGTTTCAGCGGTTAAACGTTGTTTGAGGCTGCTATCCGAAAAATATTCAAAATTCGGAAAATTTAAAAATTGGTTTCTTATTTTTATCGTAAATGCTTTGCATATGAGTACGTAATTTCAAGCATCTGTTGGTGCAATATTTACGAAAATGGCTAATGCTGATTGTCAGCAGCAGAGCAAAATATATACCAAATCTGCTTCACGTTAAGCTTAACCCAACCAGTAAATTTCGTTTCGGTTGAATCACTGCGCTGGAAGTTATACGGGTGAAAAGGGTTTTAGAGCAACCACCCTCAAAACTTTTCAAATTTTTAAAGCGTTAATCTTTGTTGTTAATTTTTATTGCAGGATCATTCCCATTTGCAAATCTAATGACATAATCGCTCAGTAAAGAAATTCCAAAAAATTACAAAAATGGTCATAGCTGGCAGCTCTTCCATGATGTTTGTACGAAATTCCTACGACATTTAGTTGACATTAAGGTCCATTTACTGCATGAACTTCGTTTTGATTTCTGCACTGGACCGATATTATATATATAAATAAAAATACTTGATTTTTCGGCGAAACGAGTTTAATACTTCTGTGGCGCCTTTTCATCAGAAATCGATGTCATATCTGGTGTTCCTTCAGGAAGACTTTGAGGATCTCTACTATTTCTTTTATGCATATCTATCTGTCCTGGAACATTCTTCAATTTTACTCAACGCAGATAGCGCCAAAATTTTCAAAAAGGTATTCAATATTTGAGACTGCTAGGGTCTTCAAGCTCACCTAGATAGCATTACGACTTGGTGCGATACTAATAAATTAGAAAGTAATATTGACAAGTATAACGTTTTTTTGTACACGGGTAAATTAGTCCGTTAAGCTTGGAATACACTTTGACTAGTATATCCTTGAGATAACGTGATTTAGCAGTACTTTTAAGTAATGCTTTCACTTTTGACGGTCATATTAACGCCATTTCAGTAAAAACTCGAGTATGCCTGTATAATCTGGATGCCTTATCAGCAGGTAAATGTTTATCTATCGAGTCCTTTCAGAAAAGATTCCTACGGTTTTGTTTTCGTGAATTTGCTTAGTCAGATCTTATTTGCTAGTCTCCTTACATTAATCGAATAATGTTACTACCAATAGATACGCTTAAAAACATACGCGAAAATTTCAAAACCATCTTTGCTGTTAAGCTCCTCAAGGAAAGTTTTTTCTCTGAACAGATTTTAAGTCTATTTGGCATCAAAACCAAGAGTCACAGAAACTTTAAACATGATTTTGCCCAGAATACCCGACGACCTATCATTTAGCTTGAGTATGCAAGCCTCAGAACAGAGAAATTTAAGGAAATGAAACAAGCATATACATATATAAAATTACAAAATACAAAAGATAAAATATATATATAAAAAATGGAGAGAGTTACTACCTCAGATATTCCCTTTGGTTTCCCCGCTACATAAGTTCAACGAATATTTGGTTGTTACTTGTCAAACTCGTGTACATACGGCCCATTATCTCAGTGCATATTGCGGCCAGTTTCTGTTCGGGGAGCAGAGGACTGTCAAATTTGGCCTAAGTCCCATAGTTTGCCTTCAATACTACTAACGCTCAGATTCAGGCAAATCGCTTCAATTCTCACTGCTGTTTTCATTTCCTTATATTTCTCTGTTCTGAGATGCAAACACATCAAACAATCGTATCTAATGAGAGCGTTAATGGGTTTCGACGTGCTTGACATTGAGAACGCGCTTCATTGAATTTCGTATGGTGTATTAATTAACAAAATGATTTAGTTGGAGTTTCCTGCAAACAAGAACTTCAATAATTGCATCATAACCGATTGGAAATTTCAAATTCAACATCAAAGTTTTACAACTACACAAATCATCAAGTATATGCTGGAGTTTTACAAAGTAGTGTTTTAGGACCAGTGCTTGATGCAATACTTACTATTGATCTGTTTCGTAATAGCCACAGTAACTCAAATTTGCCGACTTTAAATTGATGCTAAATATCAAGTTGGCATTCTCAGAGGACTCCAAAGTGCTCATTTATAAATCTGCTTTAGAGTTTATTTGGATTTATGTCTCACAACTTTGGAAACAAATCAAAAACCCAATGAGATGTCATCGAAGCTCGAGCGAAAAAAAAGCACTGCAGCGAAAAAAAACACTGCAAAGTGTAACCTTTGCTCATCATTCAAACAATATCGCCCAAATTCCTAGCTCATTACGCATTTCAGCGGTAGAGAAGAGCTCACTGACTACATTTTCCGCAAATAAATATATTGAATATTTATTTTAAACATATATAAAAAAAATATTGTGTGGCCATTTTTGAAGATGACATCCAATTGCATAAGATAAAAATAATCCAATATACATTTTCCTCTATCTCATAATCTTTGAATTATGCTCAAACTGTGCTCGTTTTCAATTATCAGGAGTGTAGAGCACTTGTTTTACTATGCAACATTTGTTTACTAATTTGAAGTCCATGTTTGAAGGTAGCAGTTAAAAAAGAGTATGTTAAAAAAATGCAAGTGAAAATTAACACTATTCCTTCGAGCCGGAGTTCCACGGGGCTCTCGTCTTAGACTGATATTATTTAATATCTATCGGATATTCCAAAAGCTACACATCACAAGTTGGCCAAGCACGTGGATGATACCAAAATCTATTGCACCTCGAACAACTATCTAATAATAGGCGTGTTTTTTTGCTCCCCCTATCTATAACAGAACAATGCAGACGCTTTGGGAACAACAACAACTACCCCTTTCCATAACAGGAGTTGCTGTTATTCCAATGCGTCTGCACTGCTTAGCATTGTTCTGCTATGGATATGGGGAGCAACAAAACGCGCCTAATATTTTAATATATTGAAAGAGCATTTGATTTATTTTAGCAACATTACCACTACTGCAAATTCAAAGTTTCTCATAGAAAAGGCGTAGATCGAAACTTCATAGTAGAAATATCAACTTTGTTAGGCAAAATATTCCTTGGATAGACACATTCACTTATCCAAGCGCAACTCTTGATAAGAAGCTAACGTTGAAGGAACAAGTAGACCTTTTGTGTTCCAAAAGGAACAAAAAGTTCTTGCTTTCTTTACACGTTAGTTAATAGACGACTTTTAACTTCAACTATGAGTTCTACCTACTTTATACATAAAAAAGTCTAGAAAACTAATTTTCGAAGAAATTGTCTTTGAGTGACAAAAAAATGTAGAAAGACGAAATACACTATTTTGTAGAATCATATCAACCATTCCTTATCCCAAGCAACAAAACTCAACTATAACACAAATGATGAAAATGTTCAGTGCTGGCAACACTTTCCCGACGAAGCAGCAATAAGTTTACCTTAGCAAGCTCATACTTAAATCAACTTATCCTTTGAATTTCGTTCTCATCAGAGGATTTCATCGAAAGTTTCAGCGGTTAAACGTTGTTTGAGGCTGCCATCCGAAAAATATTCAAAACTCGGAAAATTTAAAAATTAGTTTCTTATTTTTATCGCAAATGCTTTGCATATGAGTACGTAGTTTGAAGCATCTGTTGGTGCAATATTTACGAAAATGGCTAATGCTGGTAACCCTGTGTCAGCAGCAAAGCAAAATATATACGAAATCTGCTCAACGCAAAGTAAACCCAACCAGAAAATTTCGTTTGGATTGAATCACTGCGCTGGAAGGTATACGGGTGAAAAGAATTTTAAAGCTACCACCCTCAAAACTTTTCAAATTTTTGAAGCGTTAATATTTTTTGTTAATCATTCCCATTTCCAAATCTAATGACATAATCGCTCAGTAAAGACATTCCAAAAAATTACAAAAATGGTCATAGCTGGCAGCTCTTCCATGATTTTTGTACGAAATTCCTACGACATTTAGTTGACATTAAGGTCCATTTACTGCATGAACTTTGTTTTGATTTCTACACTGGACCGGAAGTTATAGGGAAAAAAGCTTTATTTTGCTGAGCAAATTTGTAAGATTTATGAGACAAAAATCACCATAGCTGGCAGCCCTATTCTAATATTTCAGCCAAATTTTCACCAAATGTTACATAAAATAAGATCCAAGTATGTGTGTTAAAATTTGATGGCTTAATCGGAAGTTATAGGCCAAAAAAACGGTTTTTTTTCTCAGTGATTTTTTAAGATGGTACCACTGCTACAGGGTTGCCCGCATTTCAAAATCACTTCCATCAGACTTGGTCCTAGCTAATACCAACATGCCCTGTAAATTTCATTATGATCGGATTATCCGGTCGTCAGTTCTCGTGAACAGAACTTTCGAGTGCTGAAAATGGAGGTAATTTGGTTATGGGTTGCCGTTCTTGTGCAAATCGAAATTTTAAAGGTTTCAGTTCAACGTGATGGACAAAGGTTAAAATTTATCAATGATTTGAATTTTTTGTCAAAAAACAAAATTTTTGAAGAGGGTCAATGATTTGAAGGATTTTTTTTCAGGAGCCTGCCGTAGCTACAGGGTTACCTGCACTATCTTGAAAATCCATGTGTGTTAAATCTTAGCCAACGTCAATACGCTCTGCGAATTTCACGATGATCCAATGTTTTTGTCAGAAGTAATGACAAATAAAAATTAGAAAAAAAATCCTTGCCTACTTTTAGGCACGCTGCACCTACACACGGCTCAAAATTTCCAACTTGTGATCATAAACAAGCTAAGGACATAACTAATTTTTATTTTCTACACTTTTTTTAACAAAAATTTACACTGCTTGGAAATATAGGAGTACCTTAAAATTCACTAAAACGCTCACCGCCGCCAAAAAGGTTAGCATACCTGAATTTGAGAAAGCCATTGACCTACCGACTATATATATTTGACCTACCGACTATATATATCTACGTTCTCCGAAAGTTTCAGTTCAATCGGATCCACCACTCCAGAGATTATGTCCCTTAATCATTTTGCTGATATATATTTATATATATATATATATATATATATATATATATATATATATATATATATATATATATATATATATATATATACATATATATATAGATAGATATATATATATATATATATATATATATATATATATATATATATATATATATATATATTTATATATATTTATATATATATATATATATATATATATATATATATATATATATATATATATATATTTATATATATATATAAATTTATATATATATATATATATATATATATATATATATATATATATATATATATATATATAAAGAAATATGAATTTTCGGCGAAACGAGTTTAATACTAATTTTCGAAGAAAATTAGTAAAAACCACACATATCTTTTAACAGCGTGCTTATTTGAAAATTAGCCTCCAATTTTATAGCATGTCTATAACAAAACATCATCTATAACACAACATCTAAATTCTACCTTCCCCAGTTTACTCTATCTTATAAAATTCCCAATGATAATCTTCTTCATATTCTTCCGCATACTCCAAAGAATGCCAACTGTTTGTCTTTAGGTGGAATATAAACAAAATAACTCTCTTTTTCATTGTGAAATCAAAAATCTATTTAATGATATTCATCAAATTAATTAGAATAATTGCTTTCATTGAAATATTTTGTTTGTCGTATTCAAGCAATTCTTGGCCCATTCATGCTACATGCCGCAGTGTATGATAAGCGTTACATAATTTCCGCTTGAATAGCTTGCAACAGAAGCATAAAGTATTCTCGGAGGGTGTAATAAAGTGGCATAGCATCTTGCGAAGAGGTAAAACAGCACTTCCACCTTAAATATGTTTACATATTTTCAGATCCACTCCACTTCACTCGTAAATATTTACCGAAAACTTTTCGTTTGGGGGACCGAACGTTTGTGCAAGTGATGAAAAGATAACAGCTACAGCATAATCAAGTAATCTTTCGCGGTTTCCACGGAAATTAATCGCATCCACGACCTTGAGCAGTTCACCTTTTGATATGATGTTTGCTTTATCTCAACGATTTTGATATCAAAGTACCTAAAAGGCAAAATAGTTTTGTACATAAAAACATGCATAGAAGCAGCTGGTTTGGTTGTACGAGGTTTTATAATTCGCATTGAATGGCTCCATTCTTCGATGTAATAATTCTTTCAGGCGACTCTTTTATTCAAAGTTCTAGCTATGTTTCATACCCGACAAACTTGTCAACGAAATATCGGGTACTTTCACGACGTGATTTCATGAATCCCTGTGTAAGTAGCGCAAGACATGAGCGAAAGTTTGAACGTTCGTATATCCTTGGAATGACCTTTCCTGTCTTAAGGAGATTCATAAGGGAGACACAATCGTACTTACCTCGCTTGAACCCTCGCCTCATACTGCTGATCTGGCTCCAGCCCACGTATCATGTAGCTCATTCCTTGCGTGTAAAGGTGGGACAGGGGAACGGCCGGCAAGACAACGTCCCGCCACTCGTTGCGGGACCAATGCACTCCATTTCCATACGTCCGATAGTTGTGACCGTACGTTTGCGAACTCTGCGGATGCTGCAATGTCTGCAATGACTGCGTTTGTTCGATGGTGTTGTCGACCTCGTGTCCTTGCGGCAACCTTCGATAAAACAGCTTGAATTCCTCGACGGGCGTATGGGAGTCAACCGTGCAAGATATATTGTATCTGGAAAGACAGAAAAGACAGGAATGTAGCTTATAGAATGACGTACGAATGGCCAGCATGCAGCTAGGAGTGCAAGCTGGCGGTGAAAGTTTATCGTAGGTTATCCACACAATGTAGAATAGTTTAAACCGAAAGATATTGAACTTACTCGTTGCAGAAAGAGCTCGCGTAGATAAAAAGACATGCATGTACATATGTACCACATATCGACATGTGTATCTATTGCAGTTTACATTTCAGGAGAATGGACTGAACCTCAACTGGTGGGTAGTGTGGTTTGTTTAATAAATAATCACGGATTTCAATTCAACTCAACAACTTTTATAGGAAAATCAGATACATTTCCAGCTATGCGTGCATATGTATCTAATAAAAAACGGTAATATCTAAGTTCGAATAATATGGGTTGGACATGGGATGGACAGGAGAGAGCTATCATTTTCATTTAGCCTGGATATTTGTGTTGTAATCGGCCATAGTCGGAGAGAAGACAATTACAGAAGACAATTCGACCGAATTTACATGCAGATCAATCAAATATACTTATTGACATTATGAATGACAGCGTAATGTAATTGCTTAGTGGTTGGTGAATAGAAAGCTGGTTTTGTTAGAATCTGTATAGTAATCTTTAAGTTTATTTCTGCTGGTGATTTTCTATGTTTGAGTTTTCCTAGTAAAAGTCCCAAAACTCACAGCTGTTGGACTAGAATATGCCACCAAAATTGTAAATTGGGAACAGGTACACATTGTCAGGGACTCATGTAAGCAAATCACGTCTCTCATTAATGCGTAAGTGTAGGCATTTCAGGAAAGAACAATATGGGAAAATATGATGGTGTGGAATTCCTAAGCATGTGAGGAAATTGAGAAAACTTATGCGATGTGCTTCTATATCTTTAAAAGCCCTGAATTCGATTAAATAACATCGTTTTGTCTTAATTACTTCTCTTGTAATTGGAAATTTGCAGAAAACACTATTGTTTCGACATGTTGTTCATATCCTAAATTTATTTAATTGGCCAAACAAGGTGTATAACAATAACAAAACAATAATAAACTAAAAAATGTTTTCCTTAAACTAAATTAAAATGACATTTCTATATGTCCGCAGAGTTTTATCTGATTGTCAAATCAACATGGAAGTTAAAAGAAATGGAAAAAAAATTGTTTAAGAATTTAAAGCAGTAGATAATTTTTTTATAATAATCGTTTAGAGATGGATGAGGAAGAGTAGTTTGAATAATTTTATTTATATCTTAAAAGTAAAGTAATCCCACGACAACTCTTGTACGGGTCTAGGGGTTGAAGCTGGTAGAGAGCTTCATTACAATTTTTTTAATCATTGTGAATACGAGTGTGGAGTGATTAGTTCCACGACTCACTTTACCCCTGATTTAAGGGGAGATATACACCTAGGAGCCGGATAAAACGGTCATTTTTGTGCATTTTTTTAAGGAAAAATATTTGAAATATCGGATTGGGAGTTTAATTTTCTAAAAGTATACACATTCAAAAGTATGCTAATTTTTTTTTTATTTAAAAATATAAAAAATATACAAGGATATTGTATGATCCTTGGAGCGCTGTAAAAAAAACAGCGTTAACGGTACCCACTGGCATTTGTTCAAAAATTATCTGAAGAAAAAAATGGAAAAAGATTATTAAATTAGATACTATAATCTAGTTCGTGTCATAGCCGATTTTGAAAATATCGATTAATGACAAAATGGCGGACGTTTGAACATGAATAGTGATTTTTTGACCAAAAATTAGATATTATTTTGGCTATAAAACAAAAACTAAGTAACGAAAAAGAAAAATCCTATGACAAGTACTAGATAATGTTATATAAAATAATCACAAAAAGAATTAAGGTAATCAGTTAATTGGTTTCCGAGAAATTTTGGGTACCGATTTGAAAAACGTGTTTTTAAGAAAAACGCGTTTGAAAATTTAGGACTGAATAAATCATTAAATTTGTCAACTAACATGGAATCATCGATACCAGGCCCATAGTGTAAGTCTTTTACTGTTTACGGAATATTCATAGCTTCTACATTGTCTTGCCGACGCCGTATTCAACCTTCTTTCGTCTGTTCTTGCGCTTGCAGTTCGGCTTTCGCTATGCAAGTTTCGTCTTCTTGCGCTGCGTACAAGTGCGCTCCCGATCCGAACGATATTCTTAACACATTCATGACTTCCAGCGATGAGGTGAAACCATTGTTGAATGTACATGTTGCAAGATATACTGCAATGCTAACGATTTTGGCCCCGCTGGTCATCGTTTTTGGGGCTATTGTCCAAATAAGTTGGTTGCAGTTTTGGGTATATCGACCAACACAGCGTTCCAACAATTTTTCATTGCTGAGGTCTTCGTTTACTGGTTTGATGACATCTAACACCATTTTTGGCAATGTTCAATAATTGTGACGAACATTTTCCAGTTCTCCTTTAGCATTTGCTCGTTGCAACTGGCACCACGATTCGGGGCCTTCGGGACAGAAATGTTGTTGAGGCTTGCTGTCTGTTGAGCCGTAATGGTAAAATGTTGCCCGTATCGCTTTTTTCATTTCATCCTTGGAGGCACAGTTTCTGCAAATAGCTAAGCCATAGTAAATCTTCAGTATATCTATAAACTTTGCCCTCAATTTGTTTTTGCTGCTGATTCCAGGACTTTTTTCTTTCATTCGCGAAGAAGGGTTCACAATCGCTTTTGAACGTGACCCACTCATTCTTTTTTTGTAATTTCAATCTCGACCATTTGGTTTCGCATTCACTAATCCCGTGTTCGTCTTAGAGTCACCATCCCGCGCGTAATTAGTGTACATAACTCTATACTTTTCGGCAGATTGTGAAAACAATTCTTTCATGGCGTCTACTTCCATTTTACCTGCCGATCCATCATGATTGGCCTGGCAATTTCCATCGTGATTCGATTTCCATTCCTCACATTGCTCAGTATTTTCGAGTTTATTCCAATAGTTACATTTAGCACAATAAGAAGATTTTACAAGAATATCAAAAACTTTTCCTGTAAACTGTCCAATGAGAACCTCAACTCCCTACAATGAGGTAAAACCACGTTTTCGCCCCGTACTATCTCCAAAAACGGTTAGTTTGGTTATCCCAGCACTCGAATTTTGCTTTTATTTCCCGTTATACTTCTTTTACAGCTTGTTTTAACACCAATTGAACAATACTTGAAGCAGCCTAATGAATGTTATTAACTATCGTATCATACTTCGTAAAACACGTTTGATTATATCGGCTGTAACTAGGTTATTTATAGAAATATTAACTTGGTGTTTTCACCAGATATTTTTGAGACCTGTATCTTCACGAAAATGCAATAAAAAATAAATCGATTTTGCCGACCATTCTAGGTGGATATCTCTCCTTAAATCAGGTACCTAATCAGAGCTAGGTGAACTCAAAGCTTGGTGCGCGGACCCTCGTCTGAACCTGGATTCGAACCAGGGACCCCACACGCAAGAAACCAGTGCTCTACCCACTAGGCTACTCAAGCTTTATTATTTATATCTGCATATATTTATCGGCTCACTGAGCATACGTGCATGCCTACTCAATCTTGCAACTAAAGGTGATTTAATTACGAAGAAATTCAACGTTAATCAAACCCCTAATGGCATCAAAAACGAAGCATGAGGATAGTACCGCTCTCTTTGAGAAAAGTGTCGCCAGATTTAAGAGACTAAGAGTGAAACTATGAGTTGAAAGATTTTCAATATAGTGTGGATTATAGAGATTTCTCAAGGCAAAAGGCAAAATCTTCTTTTGGGCAGATTTCAGCTTTTGGCTATGAATATCGGTAATAGGATTCCAGACAAGGCAAGCGTATTCGAATAATGGGCAAACTCAAGACGTAAACATAGATATGTAACACAGATGTTCTTGAATTGTTTTGCACATCTTTTAATTAATCTCAGCTGCTTGCCAGCTCTTCCAAGAACTCTGGCATACTGAAGATTAAAAAGCAGCTTTTTATCCAGGACGACAATGAGAGCTACGACACTATCAAAAATTTTCAGGAGCTAATTATTTAGGTGGAAGTCAAAATTAAAATGAGATGTCATGCGGGAAAAACTTATGGCATAAAAAATACGTTAAGAGTTAGTTAATTTTGATCACACCAGTGCACAAATGACAAAAGTTTCAGCTGAAGTAAATTTTCATCAGATCCCTATTGAACAGTGGGGTATATTTTCAGATTATCCGCATAAAAAAGGTGCGGAATGACGGATAACACCTCCAAGAGATCCGAAAGAAACACATTGAGAAGGAGTGATACTAGGTAGCTGCCTTGAGGTACCCCAAAGAATTTAGCATGTTGCGTTCAATTTCAAGGGCGAAGACTCAGCCAGTTTAGACAGCTTTCTGAAATGTCAAATTTTCATGGTCGTCATGGTCGAATGTCATGGTCGACGCGTTCGAAAGCTTTGCCGAAGTCAGTGTTTATAGTATCGATTTGACACCCTTTTCCCATTATTCAAAGCACATTCGAGGCTGTTATCATTAGTTAGAGGTAGAAGACCGGCCTTTTATTAAGCCATGTTATTAAAAAAGTTTGCATTCGGCAAATTCTCTTTTCAAATCACATTTGCTGACTAAGCTTTGACTTCACACTCTGTCAACCTAATGTGACAACAAGTGAAGCGTTGAGAAACTGTCAGTTGTGAGAAGATGTAAAAACGGGCGGATGTGCTTTTTGGGAGGCGGCACGTAGGTGGCTGACGGTGGCCATCGGCGTGGAAAAGATATTAAAATCTCGATTCATATCTGTCATCGTGAGGATTACGGCCAAGGTGAATACCTGAAGTGTTTAATTGCTCGCGACTTAACGACTTTATATAGGAATTTTGGGCCATTGTAGTCTAATTGTCCAACAAATTCGATGAAGCGACAGGGACTCCAAAGGTTGTTTTCTTCCGACACGACGTGAAGCTTAGATGAAATTTGTTTTTGAGATCGGATCGTATCAATGTGTATTTTTACATTACAAAACGGCTAGCTGTCAGACGGTATCAAGAAAATTTGAAACCGAATAGCAGATAAACAGCAAGGGCTATGCTGAAACACCGAAAACCACTTCAGATGCGTGAATGATTGGCTCTGATTTTCTGAAGTCACGACAGACGAATGAGTGGTGGCGAGAAGCGATCACTGCGGCCCCATCAACAATTCTTCGTATAATACGAGTTTAGCTGGATATTACATACCACCTCATCTAAGAGGACAAGGAGGAAACAATAATCAATCGGGAAACGTCAAAAAACGAAAAGATTGATCCTGGAACTAACAGAAGGGCAGCATCAATGGTTATTCTAGTGAGTAACTGTTCGGAGAGAAGGGAGATTTCAATTAGGTGGGCTAGAAAATTAGTATGTTGGAAAGCAGATAAATTATTTTCTTCTTTTTTTTAAACTTTAAAAGTAGTTGATTCTGAAAAAGAAACAAGTTATAAAAGTGTTGGAGTGATTTTTGCTAGGAAGCAGTGCTGGATCTATATATGTCAAACACGTCGGTCCATCTACTTGTGGTGATGCTTGTTGATTCATGTACACATCTTTTAGCTTCCGGGTGCTCTTTTTGTTTCTTTCTGAACTATTTTATGAAGTACGCTTCGTCGTCACATTTTGATCTGCACCCGGGCTAGATTTTGATAGTCGTACCTAGCGTTTTTTTTTTGATTCCATGATCAAGCTGTTCAATTAACACCCAGACGTTAAATTGTAGTGAGATTATTGAGATATCACTTCAGCACAAAGTCTGACTCTGAAAAACAACGTTGTGTTGTTCCAACTTCTTCCTTGTTCTTGCAATGATTTCAACCATATTGTATTTACAACCAAATAACTATACTCAGCGTCGTATAAGGCAGTAAAGAGTTAACAATAAGTTACAACTGCATGCATGTAACGAGACGGAAAAAAAATTTTAAACAAAAAAATATAAACAAACATAACAATCATTCGATTTCGGGAACAGAACGTTAATGTGTACATCGATTTATGGATGTTCCCTTAAAACTATCAATAAAAACTGAAATATAAAATATAATATATAAAATAATATTATTTTTTGGCCTAAAATATATAAAATATAATAAACAATCCAGATTTTTGTATAATGAAAACTCTAAACATAAGGACATTATATTTAATTGTATATCTTCATAAAAGAAGAAAAAAATATATATTTGTGGGCAAGAAGGAGGAGTAACGAAAAGAGGGCTATAGCTCTGTCGACAATCTAAACCGATTGCGAATTTTTGAATGAAAAGTATAATAATCGAATGAGTGAGAAGAATTCATCACGACGACACATTTAAAATAAAATAATGAAAGTCGAATTAGTAAATACAATTACAAATATATTAATAATAATACTGCGCCAGTTAGTAAAGAAAAAAATATGTAAATAAATAAATAGTAACTTAACATAACCTTAACATAACTTTGAAAATTAGGATTACAGTTTTTTTTGTGCGGTTTTCTTTTTTCGGAGTAATTTATATTTTTTTTTTTTCCTTGTATATTGCCCGATCTGTCATCATAATTCTATAAATAAACTCTGCGGGGTAGAACGTACTATATTAAGCATTACTGAGGAGAAGATGGGTAAACACAGGTCCTTAAGGCCAAAAAGTAACCAAAAATAATTTCATATATTTTTGTTGTAGGATAAAGTCCGTTTATTTTGAATGATGTTAATGCGGTCCGAATGCAATATTGCCTATTAAATTTAAAGTCACGTGAAATGCCTAGAATCTCGGTGGCTTAAATCTTGGAGTGTACTTTCTGATTTGTTGCCACTCTCAATGGTGAATATTATTTATTATTATTATTTATCAATTTACTGTCCAAATTCACAAAACAAATCCAATTATAGATTAGACAAGAAAAAAAAATAAAAATACATACAAGTATATAAATATGTAAGAAAAAGAAAATAACATGAAAATCAAGAAAATTAATAAAATTCAGAATGGAATAATAATACAAAAAAGAATAAAAAGCTAATCGACCGAAAAAGAAACAAACAAATTGAGTAAATTAGGACATATTTCGATTATAAGAAAGAACATTATTTTTTAAAGTACTTTGAAACACAGATAACGTTTGAGGCAGAGGACCAAGGTTAAGGCTATTGTGCTGACGAGGCAAACGCAAAAGAGGAGAAAAGAAATAGGTGTCGGTACGGGCAAATGTAACAATAAAATTAAATAATGTTCTATTAGGACGGCCCAGTTTCCTAACTGAAAGCTGAATGCTGGGGTCAACCAATATACTGCCTTTAAAAAGTTTAAAAAAGAGACTCTCGTCGAAGAACACTCTACGTGGCTCAAGGGAAGGAATTTGAAGGATGGAGAGGCGCATACTGTAATCACAATACGGAATACTGTACTTATAGAACAACGAGCGGGTGAATCGGCGTTGCACGGATTCAACCGCGTTGATCAAGTATCCGTAATGTGGACACCAAATTTGGCAACAGTATTCAAGAACACTACGGACAAAGGAAAAAAACAGATAAAGAGAAGTGGAAAGATTAACAAGCCGGAAAAACGAGAAGCCTTGGCAGTGACGTGAAGAACATGGAAGTCGAACTTCAATTTAGAATCAAAAATCACGCCAAGATTCTTGATATTAGAAACAGCATTGAAAGAAGAGCCAAGGACACAGTAAGAGAAGAGCAAAGGAAACATTTTGTGGGTGAAAGACATGTGATGACACTTCGCAATTTTCAAAGTGAGGGAATTAGCAGTGCACCAGTTAGCCAAAGTATCCAAATCGCCCTGCAATATGGTACAGTTACTAGCGGATTCAATCACTCTGACAATTTTCAAATCAGCGTACAAAAAGCAGGGGAGTTAAAGAGGGAAGGAAGGTCGTTAATAAACAAAAGAAACAATAAAGGGCCAAGAATGGATCCTTGCGGAACTCCTGAGGTAGGAAAAAAGGTGTTGAAGAGCAAGAGTTAACAGTACACTCAGAAAAATTTCATCACTTAACATTTTTTTAGAATCACTTTAAATCAAAAGTTGAAACACTTTTAAATCAAAAGGGAATCTTATTTGAATTCCACTTTATTATAAAAAATTTATTTTCAAATCAAAATGTTTCATCATTGAATGAAAAATAAAACATTTAAACAAGCAAGACTCACTTTGATACAACGTTGACTCACTTTGATCCAGCGTTATTGAAATGAAGTGAGATTATTTGAATTAAAAAGAAACGTATATGGCGCCAAATCATATTTGAACATTTTTGATTCAAAACATGGCCAGCAAGGGCTGGACGAAAGGGCACACAATCAGAATGGTGTAACCAATGAATAGATGTGATTAACTCATTAACAGAAAAGCCACTTTTCTTCTTATAATACAAAGAAAAGCAAAATACAAAACAAATTACTACAATCTAAGACACATGAGCTGTGGAAAAGATTAACATTTTTTTAGAAGTCCTCCTGCACTCACTTAGAATATAACTAAAACCTGCATGACTAAATTATGTCGATGGATATAAGTCGGAGATGCTAAAATTTTTCACAACTAATGTAAATAAAAATTAATGATTTCCAACTGCAAGTGGTCACATCAGTCAAGTATGCATTGTGAGCTGGTGT
The DNA here is from genome assembly GCA_963978885.1 of Nemotelus pantherinus. Taxonomy (NCBI): domain Eukaryota; kingdom Metazoa; phylum Arthropoda; class Insecta; order Diptera; family Stratiomyidae; genus Nemotelus; species Nemotelus pantherinus. The sequence continues at coordinate 84,141,081 of OZ022264.1, forward strand.
CTGATGAAAATCAGTGCATACTTTCGAAACCACTTTGTTTAAAAATTTTCAATAAAAATTTTTCAATTTTAATCATCCCGCAAAAACAATTCCACTTAAATTCGACTCTTTGTATCTATATTACTTAACATATATCGAATTCTTGGAATAATAATGAATTTGAAAAACTTTGAACCTTGTGGCCTTCTTATTGGGCCAGAGCCCGTGAGCACCCTCGCTCTTTTCGGTGTTCACGATGGCCAGGCTGGCCTGTATAAGTTTGGTTCTACATATTCCTTGATTATTGTAGTTTTCTTTGCTTGTTGATATGTATTCGGCAAAAGTCAGTGGGGGGAGTGACCCTATAACATCTGGTGTCGTGGCTCCGCCAACATCGGGGGTCTGAGTTTCCCCCATGTATCAATTCTCGCGTGCTTCTCAGTCCTTTTTACTAATGTTCGAAGAAGAACATTAGTATTAAAATCACTTTGGCCAAAAATTCATATTTCTATATATATATATATATATATATATATATATATATATATATATATATATCATCAAAAAATTTCAGTGAAAAAATCTCAGGAACGTGCCATCCGATTGAGCTGAAATTTTCAGGACACATTGGTGTATATGCAGAATAGTGCCAGGTCTCACAAAAAATTAATTATCTTTAACCCTTTGGCGCCGGCGGCCATTTTAGTGATTTTTTTAATATACCTATTATTCCGTACACAAATAATTTTTGCAAAAATAAAGTTGACGACATAAATTTCGAACAAGTTTTACATGTGAATCGGATAACGTTTTGGAATTTTTTAACCCCATGTGTGCGCTGGGTGCCTAAAAAGAGAACGGGAAAATTTGAAAATTTTTAAATTGCGATAACTTTTGACAGAGCTATTCCACGATTACGAAATTTTCAGGACTTGTTTGTTTTGTTCAGTTGTAGATTAATGTACGTTTTAATGAGCGTGCTGGCAACCCTGTAGCTAGGGCTGGCACTGAAAGTGAAAACCTCCAAATCATCGTCTCTCTTGAAAAAATGTCATTTCTTAAAAAAAAAGCCACTCATATGTAAATTTTGTGCTTTGTTTACATAAACAAAAAAAAAAATTTGATATGGTATAACGGGCACGCCTGGTAACCCTTGCCCAATTTACCTATATTTTTAGCATCAAAAACTTCTGTTCACGGAAACTCACGATCCGATGAACAGAATTTAATGAAATTTGCAGAATGTATTGGTCTTAAATAGGACCAGGTCTGATAGAAGTGATTTTGAAATGCGGGTGATTCTGTGCCAGTGGTGCCATCTTGAAAAATCACTAAAAAAGATAACTGCTTTTAGCCCTATAAATTCTGATTGAATCGTGCCATTTTGACAAAATTGAATCGTGCCATTTTGACAAACCACGTTTGGTAGAAATTTGGTTGAAAAATTTGGTTGGAGCTGCCAGCTATGATAATTTTGGTGTCTTAAATTTGAAAAAATAAAAATTTGAAAGTGAAAACATTCAAACCATCGAATATCCTAAAAAATGTCCGTTTCTACAATAAAACCAATCTGCATACAAATCTTATGCTTAATCTACACAGTCAAAGTAAAACTTTGGAAATTTCATGTCGGACAAGAACGGTAACCCTTTCTCAGTTAACCTATATTTTTAGCTTCAAAAACTTCTGTTCACGGGAACTCACGAATCAATAATCAGATAGAATTGAAATTAACAGAATGCATTGGACTTAAGTAGGGTCAGGTCTGATAGAAGCGATTTTGAATTGTAGGCAACTCTGTTCCAGTGGTGCCATCTTGAAAAATTACAAAGAAAAAAAATGATTTTGCCCTATGAAATGTGAATAAGTTACCAGATATTCATGAAATTGACACAGTAGCTGAACCTTACTTTAAGCCGTGTTTGATAGAAATTTGGTTGAAAAATTCGATTGGTGCTGCCAGCTATGGTAATTTTTGTATCTTTGGTTTTGAAAATTCGCTCAGGAAAATAAAACTTTTTGCCCTATAACTTCCAGTGCAGTCATGAAATCAATACGAATTTCATACAATTACTGGAACCTATTATAAACATTATTCAAGCCAAATTTGGTTGAAAAGCCATGATAGGGTTGCCAGCTATTGTTGGTTTTGTGTTTGTTTGCAATATTATTAAGCGGTTTTATCGTAGAATTTTCAATTGGCTATGATATTGTAGTGACAATAAACAGCAAATATTAAGCTTTCGATTATTTGAAAAAACTCGCTGCAGGCAACCCTAAATTTCTTTATACTCCTATAACTTCAAATGTTATATAACAACGTGAAGCAGATGTGATATATTCTTGGCGTTGATACTGGCATAAGGTTGCCAGCACGAGTCGGTTGTGCTACTTTTGTATCAATAAATGCATACAGTTAGTATTCATACCAGAAACATTTACAATGAAAATAAATAACCGATGTTTCAATTCCCAAAGCTCTGCAAATTTTTCGGATCGCAGCGCCAAACTCCAACTTCAGTTACAGTGCTGCAGGCACTGAGCATTTTCTTCATTGATGTTACGAGTATATGAGATGCTGATTTCAAAATTTTGTGATATAACCAACTGATAACGAATATAATTAACCCGTGTTTTGCTCTCATAAACGTTGAAATTCATGCCAGTGGTAATATCTGAAACCTTCTACCATATGAGTTATAATGCATTCTTGAGACAAAAGTAAAACGTGGCATTTGAAACAATTTGGCCGTAATAAGCAGCGCATGTGGTGGAATATGCACTCAAAACCTGCACGATTCTTCTACTGTTCTTCGAACATTAGTGTTTCTAGCGGTTCAGGTGCGCTAGAGTTTTTTTTTTTATTACAGAATGCTAGCAACGTGCTTTGCCACGTCTCGGCTGGGTCTAGCCTACAGCCCATGCCTGAGAGCTGCATTTGGTCCTTAACGGACAAAAAACACTGTCCCTGTTGACTTTGCGGCTGGCATATGTTCATTTGACGGATGAAATATATGTAGCGTCCCCTTTTTTCTGGGACTGAATCCACCCCATTTTCCAAGTGATTAACCCCAACTACGTAGAGCTAGCAAAACGGCCTACCAGCATCCGTCGGGGTTTGATTAAAGGACGCTCCACTAATATGCACGAGGGGTCTTCACGGCCATTTCTAGGGTACCCTGCTCTTGAGGCATTTCTTTTTTTTTTCTTTTGATCTGCCCTCGTTGATGGTTCGCCATCACCCTTATAAATAAATAGATCGCTAAAAAAGGATCAATAACAGTTATAAGTTTGCTACAAATAATTTTTCCAAACAGCTAAGGTATAACTCGCAAAATGGAATAGCGTCTTTAATTATCAAATGAGCGTTTATCATCATTTATAGAAATTGACGTGATATGGGCAGATTTCCAGAAAATCAGGAATGTACCGCAAGACAACGATTTATTGAAAATTATATACAGGGGATACATAATCGTTTCTGAGCTATTAACTAAGAATTACTGGACGGAAATGTCCCCGCACCCGACGAATCGCCATCATTAATTGCCACATACCCTGACAGTGCCTCATCTCACTCTCCTACACTAGATGAAGTCCGACGAGCCATGGATAGCTTCAAACCCAACAAAGCACCGGGAATCGATACTTTCAACTTTTAGCGGCATTTTAGTGAATTTAAAAGTACTCTTTGTCATAGAAATAGATATTTACAAACAATAAGCATAAAAAATTAAAATTAATTATGTTTTGAGCTTAGAAACGTTTAGCTCCATATGGGCGCTGAGTGCGCCTAACAGTGGGTAAAAACATTCATAGAATTTCGAATTGCGATAGCTTCGCACAGAGACATCCGATCATTCTGAAATTCGCAGGCAACCCTGTAGCTATGACGGGTACCTAAACAGAAAACCTTGAAATAAACAACCCGATTGAAAAATATGTGCTCTTGACGACAAAATGCAAAATGCAAGAAACCTGATCAACTTCATGTTTTGCGTGCATAGCTAAATTAAAATTTTTAAAATTGCGTTTTACACAAGATAGGTAGCCCTTCACCAAATCACCTCTATTTTTTAGCAGATTAAATTTGTGTCCGCTAGAATTTATGACCTGATAATCAAATGAATGTGAAAATCCCGGCATGTATTGATCCTAGGTAGGACTAAGTCTGACAGAAGTTATTTTGAAATATAAGCAACCTTTTGGGAGGTGTGCCATCTTATAAAAACGCTTAGAAAAAACACCCGTTTTTTGTCCTATAAATTTTTCCACAGCGACCAGAATTCATCAGCGCCTCCAAAGTTTTTGTTTATATCTTCTGTTTCAATTTTGTAATTGGATCATGTTAAATAAATAAATAAGTATATAAAATAGGTAAACTGCTTTGCAAAGCCTATCCGGGCTCTTCACTACTTTGTACTGACAATGTTGCAAAAATTTCCCATAACACAGAATAATAAGGCAGTTGTAGCCGTGAAAGATTGACTACAGAGCCGATATTTGTGGTCAAAGAAATCTTGGAAGAATTATTGGAATCCAAATTTGATATGCATAAGATCAACTTTTAGCACCATACAAGATTTTGGTGCAATTCAGAGTCCCAGCAAAATTGGTACTATTAACGAAAACTGCCATGACAAACTCAACATTATAGAAGTTAATTTAAAAAGATTTGACTAAGTTGTTCCGTACGAATGTAGAGTTACAAAAGAGGTAGAGCTAGCTCTCGTATTCTATATTTTATCACTTGAATTTGCCACCCAAAATATTCTTGTTCCACTTGGAAGTCTCCCTAGTAGCTAGTAGCCTAGAATGAGGACATTAGTATTATGTTACGTTCCATCAACGACGCTAAAGAAGTATTTTTCATTCCAGACGAAATAGATAAAGCTGAAAATCTTTCAATCAATCAGCACTAAATAAAACTTATGAATATTATAAAACCAAAAATTATTTTTAAAAAAAGTTAACAGTCATTTTGAAAACTTAAACAACTTTGTGCAGTTTGGTATAAATCTCTCGCCGAGCGAGAATGAACTAGATGAAACAAACCAGCCGATAAACAATTTTTTCGGCAAACCTTGCTTTAAAATTGCTGGAAATAAAATATGTACATACATCCTATTTTGAATTTCTTAAGAGATGTCACTATAACTTCATCAGCTGATTGCAATTAACTTTATCTCTTAAATTGGAATTGTTTTTGCGGGATGATTAAAATTGAACAACTTTTTATTTACATTAAAAATTTTAATATACATTGAAAATTCTATTTTGACAAAGTGGTTTCGAAAGTATGCACTGATTCTCATCAGACACCAGCACACAGTGCATACTTGACTGGCGTGACCACTTGCAGTTGGAAATCATTACATTTTTATTTATGCTAGTTGTGACAAACTTTAACATCTCCGACTTATATCCACGGATATAATTGTACTTAGTAAAGGTAATTGAATTTGATCACGGTTCCCTTCTTGTCTATAAATCAGCATGGACAACGTATATCATCTTTAATTATCTGCAATTAACTTTATCTCTTAAATTGGAATTGTTTTTGCGGGATGATTAAAATTGAACAACTTTTTATTTACATTAAAAATTTTAATATACATTGAAAATTCTATTTTGACAAAGTGGTTTCGAAAGTATGCACTGATTCTCATCAGACACCAGCACACAGTGCATACTTGACTGGCGTGACCACTTGCAGTTGGAAATCATTACATTTTTATTTATGCTAGTTGTGACAAACTTTAAAATCTCCGACTTATATCCATGGATATAATTGTACTTAGTAAAGGTAATTGAATTTGATCACGGTTCCCTTCTTGTCTATAAATCAGCATGGACAACGTATATCATCTTTAAGAGCCGTTTCACACGAGACACTCGGTGTCCGGCCACTGAATCCTCAGCCACTGTTTTTGTATGGAAAAGTGGCCCGGACACTGTGGCTCTGTGTGTATGCTCTCATTTATTTCTATGCCCCGACAGTGGCTAGCGACACAGTGGCCGGACACCGAGTGTCTCGTGTGAAACGGGCCTAAGAGCCGTTTCACACGAGACACTAGGTGTCCGGCCACTGAATCCTCAGCCACTGTTTTTGTATAGAATTGTGGCCCGGACACTGTGGCTCTGTGTGTATGCTCTCATTTATTTCTATGCCCCGGCAGTCGCTAGAGACACAGTGACCGGACACTGAGTGTCTCGTGTGAAACGGGCCTACAGCTTATCAAAGCTGAGAACATTGAAACGGGTAACTCGATCGTTTTGCGTTAGATGATATACGTTGTCCATGCTGATTTATAGACAAGAAGGGAACCGTGATCAAATTCAATTACCTTTATCTCTTATTTTCATGGTTAGTTCCATAAGTCATTCTCGATCATTAAAGATGTGCTTATGTTATATCTGAACTAATCGTTTTAATCCAATAGAAATCTTGATGAGTAGACAGGAAGACAAAACTTCGCATCTGGGAAAGAATCTTCAGACCTGCGCTATCTGACAAAAACCAAACCTGATGGTTGACTCAGGCGTCTGAAAAAACCCTAAATGTATTCGAAAGGTGAGTATTGCGTAGAATCATCGATCCGGTAGGGGATTCCTCAGTCCAGTATGAATTCGATACAGCAACGGGAAATGTACCTTGCGTGGCGGTCCAAAAGTCTCGACTGCAATAAAACTGCAATAACTACAATGAACTGACCACGTCGAACATACACTGAAAGAAAAAGTCGTGGTTGATTTAACTACTGTTTATAGTAATGCAACAATTCATTCAAATTTGTCGAATGAACTATGGAAAAAGGTTCTTTTTACTCTAGGTTCTTTCTAAAGGTAGTTACAAAAAATATGGAAACAAAAAATATAATACAAAAAAAAAATACAAAGTACAAAAAATATGGAAACCTTCGAGGATTAACACAGTTGAATCCTCGAGTTCATAATTACGATAAATGGTTGATCTACAGGAAAATAAGCATCAATTCATTCAACACTACAAAATATTGAATTATCAACAATTTTCATATTAAGCGAACCACTCTACAATTGTTAAATTGAACAAACATAATTCCACACCACAGACTTAAGTCATTTACTATTCCGTACTATATATATATTTTGTTGGAATACCATTGTTTGTAGTTGCTTACTTTTTTTGCACCACGGACGTTGTTTATCAACTACGCGTCATGGTGCATAAAAGTAATCGACAATTTTCTTACAGTTGTTTTAACTATAGCCCGTAGTTAACGCAAAAACAACTAAGGAAAATTGCTGATTTTACTAAGACTTTTCTTTCAGTGTATTAGTGACAATGGAATCCCCAACTGAGTTCTCAAGGGACAGGCAAATGTAGCAGGGCTGATAAAAAGCTACACTCTAAAAAGTGGGTCAAAAATTAATTCTATGACAATAGAAAATATATTAATTTTTCTGTTTAAAATAACGAATCACAATTTTTTTTACACATTAGATGTGCATTTTTTGCTTTTACGCCAAATCAACTGAATAATAAATAGTATTTTGTAAACCTTAGCAAAAAGAGTGTAAATTTACTACTTCGCTGCTCACATTTACACAAAAGCTGTAAAATTGTATCATTTGCTCGAATTTCACTTATTATTGATGTAACATTGTGATTGCACGAGTCTGATATTTCGCGATCGTTGCTTATATTTGAATAGCAGCAGTTAAGTGCAAAGTGTAGTCTTTTCTTTTCGTATAATAAGTTTAGAAGTGTAGCTATAAGCACATTAGAAGTGTAGCTGTAAGCTAATTAGGTGTAGCTATAAGTGTTATAAATTAATGTACATATGTGTATATATAAAATTAAAATAAATTATAAACTTAAAAAAATTGCAACAAGTTTTTATATTCCACATTTAAAGTTACCTATTTACAGTCTTTTGATAATGATATTTAATTTTGGAGTAGTAGTGTATGTTATAGTACTTCCCTCTCTTAAGTGTGTGGCTTTTGGATCATAAAACTTTTTCAATTGCAATTTTATTGAAATTGGAACTTAGCTAGAGGTTTGCTGAAATTCCTGCTTAAGTACTGTTTACTTCCTAAAATTGTTCGAAATAGTTTTTGATGTCATTTGTTTGATAAAACAATCTTTATTATAGTTTTTGTAAACAATTTTAAGCATATTCACGAATAAATGGTGTAGTCAATATTATTCTAAAAGACTCGTAAAAAGAAACCTTTGCTACATAAATTTCATGCGTATTAGTCCAAAATTTACGTCTTTTTAGGGTAAAATTACACAATTTGCTCGTAAAAAAAATTACACATTTAAGACGTAAAATATTCTTTTTTTTTGTAAATTTACATCTATAATAGTAGGAAACCAGTTTCCTACTATTGTAAGGGTAAAATTCATCCAAAATTTTTTTGGGTGTACGCAATCGCTGGAAGGACTTAGTAGTTGTCAATGGCAGATCCCTTCTAGAAGCACCAAATTGTACGACGCAGTCATCGAACCGGAACAATTGGAGGCGTTATATAAAGTGGTCAGGCTTTGATACGGACTGATATTGAAACCGAATCTCAAATTTTGTAGTAAGACTTATATCCAAAGCTATAAATAAATCCACTTTAGTTCACTCGAGGAGTATTTTGGGTAAATCATTCCAATATTTGCAAATCCAATATTTGTGAAATTTACTAATCTAATTTGCTTCATTCTACTGTATGCGTTGCTTGTTAAACTAAAGCTTTTGAGAAATAACTTTTCTTGCTCAACTCTTGTTTAATCAAGGAATTATAAGTAAAACCAAGAACGGTATACGTTGGAAATTTCATCTAGTCTCAAAACAAGATACTCGGAACTATCCAAGCAAGCCATGTCCTCGAAAGTAAAACTAAGGATTCTGGCCATAACTAGTTAATTAAACATGCAGATGTGAAAATCAAAAAGTTACCTGTCCTTAAATTGGCTGATGGGAGGTGACCTGAATACGATTGAGTTTGGCTTTCCACTCAGCTGCAAAGTTTTCCTTGACTTTCCTAGTTGATTTTCAGCAACACACGAGTAGTTACCGAAATCTTGCGGATGAACTTTTCTTATTATAAGCGTGTGACGTGAGCCTCGATTCTCCATTATGTGACGCTCGGTCGTGTCCAATTGCATTGTGTCCTTGAACCAGAGGACCTACGCGTGTCCAGAACCGTAATAAATGTTCCCATCCATTTGTGAAGTTCCATAAGGTGTTGTTAGTTAATTGAGTCCGCATGGGAAGATACACAAAAAAGAAAGAGAAACATTTATTAGTGTTAGAGCTCTTACACAATATTACAAAGAGCAGCTAGTATATGATCATTCACAGCCCCACAGGACAAATGACTACAAGAATCTACTTGACTCGTTGATAGTGTGTACGGAAAAATTACTTCACTTTTGATTGAATGCGATAAATTCTTTTTTTATAAATTTTGTTTTCTTATACAGCAAATAATGCCACAGCCATATTGAGACCAATATCTATCTCTTACATTACCATCAAAACCCGGCTCTCATATAATAACATATTTTTTTCAATAAAAATTGGCTACACGTGCAGCATTTTCTAAGTGTAATTAAAAATTTCTATAAAAAAATAGACAGACGAACAGATCCGATATGGTATTTTCATAAAATCTGTTCAGTTTGAAATCAAATTAGGCTTGACACAAAAATACACTGCGTAGTTTAATACTTAACTTTAACTTGAGTAAACAAATATTTAGCAGCAGCAAGAGTGCTCCTAACTCATAACTAAACTCTAAAAGATTTCATGGATGAGTCGAATATCAAAACTCATTACAGCTATAAATAAAGGTACTTATCTTGTTTTTCACAAAAGACTGCTTGTACAGACATACATATTTCATCGTGCAACATGAACAAACAGAATGATTAGGCCGTGGGATTTCCCATCAAATAATTTCCACTTTTATTTGCCACCTAAGACTTAGTGGGCTCATTTAGAGTTCTTAATGGTAAAAACTTTCTACACAAACACACTCTACGTGAGTATCAAACTTTCCTGAACTACACGATATCTACGTTGGAGGAAAACTTGGGAAAACTCTGATAAAGGGTGTCAGCGACTAATTAAATCCGGATCCTGCTACTTGTATGGACCCGGATATTAGGCGAACTCGGAATGCTGACGTTGCTGGGAACATGACTTTTAGACCTGAAATGGCTACTGTACTAATTACAAAGTAATACGACTGTCAGTATGTTATGCCTCCTCATTCAGGTAGTATTGTAACGGAAAGATTTGTTACAAGGTGCGTGTGTAATAATGAAATGGGAATTTGGAGAGACATAAAGTTCGGAGTGCTAACAGGAAAAGTCAATTGAAATGAGACAAGTTTGGAGTTTTCGATTATTGTTCGAAAGTTTTCCCTTGGGTTCATCTATAATAATTACTTGTCAGATATAATATAGAGGTAATATAAAACATTGTCTGGCCATCACAAATGTAATTCTTGCACTTTCCAATGGAACTGTAATTTAAGGAAAAGCTGATTGCATATGAAGAACATTTTCAAATTCACGTCTCTGCCTTTGTCTTCAACTTTTTATAACAGAATATGACGTGAGACCAAGTCAAATTTGTCTGAATTCAGTTATCTACGTTTAAGCATTAACCTCTTGTATAAAAGTTGACGAAATAACCTTCTGAATTGACTTTCCGTTGGCTTGATGGTGTTTTGAGGTAATGTTACGAAGCAAAGCCAGCGATTTTGGACACCTCGTCTTGGTCTGCTTCAAACGAATAGATCAGCTTCCACGCTGACGTCACAAACTGTCATAATAAGCTTAAGATGAGGACGCAGACGTGAAAAAATAGAAATCCGAAAAATATGCAAAATTATTATTCACATGTATGCCGTAGAAAGTTTGGCAAAAACTGGAATACAAGAGCATTTTAAAAGCATTTAGGAAATATGCTGAAGAATTGCACCTTCACATGAAACCAATAATACTAACATGAATAAAATTTGATCGTGTTTGTTTTTAGAAAAAACTCCTAGCGCATCAGAACCGCTAGAAATACTAATTTTACAGTGTACAGTGTGTATTCTATCACTAGCTACTATTCGTTCATGCCTAGTACTATACTCTTCGCGGAACGAATTCAACGGTCAAATCCCATACAAAAAGAGCTTTTCAATTCGTCAGTAAAGCTCTTTTATATGGGATTTGACCGTTGAATTCGTTTCGCGAAGAGTATAGTACTAGGCATTAAAACTAATACACCCTAAGTAATAATAGACCTTAAGCTTATTTAAATTTCGATGACTTCATAGAAAGTTACAGCGATAGAAAGGTGTTTGAGGTTGCCATCCGCGAAATGTCCAGACCTTATGCTGCCTCCTCACTGTGGGCCATCATGTGGCCCATGAGCTTGGGCCATCATGCGGCCCAGTGTGTAGACGGGCGATGGCTTGCAGTTGTCGACAGTGGCGAAGCATGGAAATGGCGATGGCCAAGGATGGCCTTCGGAGCGGTTTTTTGCACACATCAAAGCAGGCCATCATGCGCAACCGAAAAATCATGACTGGGTCATCTAGCGGCCCATCGTGTTGAGGCAAATTTTTGATGGTGACCATAATTGTGATCATTGTGACCATTGCAGTGGCCGATGATGGCCTACAGTGGGGAGGCAGGATTAGAAAATTTAAACATTGATTATTTATTTTCATTGCTAAGGTTCGCGATGTGAATACCTAATGCAAGCATTTATTGGTACGAATATAGCAAAAACGCCACGTCAAAGTCAACATACTCTGCGAATTTCGTATTGATCCGATCACTGCGTTGGAAGTTACAGGCATACAAAGAAAGTTAAGGTAACCATTCACAAAAGTTTTCAAGTTCTCTAGATCTTAATATTTGGGGCTTATTTTCACTACAATATCACTAAGATTTGAAGATTCTATGATAAAATCGCTCACTAAAGATATGCTAAAAATACAACAACAACCATAGCTGGCAACCCTATCATTGTTTTTCCAACTAGATTTCTACTGAATATTGCCTACAATAAGTTCAATTTGCCATTTGAATGTCGTTATAATTCCATGACTGTACTGGAAGCTATATGGCAAAGAGCTTTATTTTCCTCGGTGAATTTTCAAAATTTGAAAAAGTTTGCAGCTCCAACAGAATTTTTCAACCAAATTTCTACCAAACGTGGTTTGAAATAAGGTTCAGCTATTCTGAGAATCCCGTCAAAGCCTAATGACTGAATCATTACATTATAGGGCTAAAAGCAGTTACTTTTCTCAGTGATTTTTCAAGATGGCACCACTGGCACAGAATTGCCAGCGTTTCAAAATTATTTCTATCATACCTGGTTCAACTCAAAACCAATACATTCTGTAAATGTCAACTGTATCTGATTATTGGGTCGTGAGTTTCCGTGAATAGAAGTTTTTGATGCTTAAAATGAAAGTAAATTGAGGAGGGACTACTGTTTTCGCCCGTAGTAAAACTTAAAATGTTTTACCTTGGCTATATAGACAAAGCATAAGATTTATATATGAGTGGCTTTTTTTCCAAAATGCGACAATATTTCAGGATAGTCGATGATTTGAAGGTTTTTACTTTCAGCGCCTGCCCCCGATACAGCGTTGCCAACATGCTCGTTAAAAGCAACACAAATTTATAACTTAATAATACCAATAAGTCAAGAAAGTTTCATAATGATTCAATAGCTCTGCCAAAAGTTACCGCAATTTAAAAATTTTCAAATTTTCCCGATCTCTTTTTAGGCACCTAGCACACACATGGGGTTAAAAAATTCCTAAGCATTATCAGATTCACATTTAAAACACGTTCAAAATTTATTTCGTTAATTTAATTTTTGTCAAAATTAGTTGTGGATGGAATAATAGGTATATTAGAAACATCACTAAAATGGCTCCCAGTGCCAAAGGGTTAATGATAATTGGCATTTGGTGAGACCTGGATCTATTCTGCATATACACTAATGTATACTGAAAGCTTCAGTTCAATCGGATTCAGTTCTCGGTTCCCGAGAAATAGTCACTGCATTTTTTTAATGATGATGATATATATATATATATATATATATATATATATATATATATATATATATATATATATATATATATATATCACTAGCTACTATTCGTTCATGCCTAGTACTAAACTCTTCGCGAAACGAATTCAACGGTATATATATATATATATATATATATATATATATATATATATATATATATATATATATATATATATATATATATATATATATATATATATATATATATATATATATATATATATATATATATATATATATATATATATATATATATATATATATATATATATATGGAAATATGAATTTTTCGCCAAGTCGAAAATGGATGGCTGCGTGATAGCTTACAAAAGGCAATGATTCGAAATTTATTTTTAGATATTTACACTACTTTAAAGAATAAAATCCCTTGATAAAACCAAATATATGATTATTAGCATAAATGACCTTCAAGTTTTATTTTTTTTTTTGCAAGTATTGGATGTTTCGAGATTGTGCATAACTAAGCATATTGCAGATTTTCTGTTGCTCGTGCTTGCTAACTTTGACATCAGACTTTTCACTGTTTCATTTTTTCGATCGAAAATTTTGCCCGCAATATTTAGTGTATGTTCAGACCATATCACAGTCATTTTCTTAGCCATTTCTCAATGGTGGCAGTAGTTCCAAAACGCACACCAGCAAATTTCATTAAGAACATTAAACTCATATTTCCCCCTTAGACTGCTTGTCGCCTTTTTACTGATCAAAGAATGAGGTCAATGCGTAGCATAAAAACTAATAAATAGCACTGAAAGTACGTAATTGATTGATGGAAGAGATTGGCAAGGAGTGAAGGGTTGACCATCAGATGGCACTTAAGAAGAACCAAAACCAAAATAAGCTCACTTTATCATATGCAAAAGTGAGAAAAGCATTCTCTCAAACGACAGGTGTTAGCTGATAGATGAGAATGTGTTGACGAGCGTATAGTCCCATCAAGAAAATGTAAACGAAATTCTCTATAGTGGATTGCATAAAAGCGTCGGAGGTATTCCTTTTACTCGTCAAATGGTATCGGAAGTAGTATTCCGCGTTAACTATCTTACCACTTACCATTTTTAGACTAAGAATATGTTTTCAGAAAATCAATATTGCATAAATTGCCATTCGTTAAAATAGTATCTTTGGCAAAGCACATGCATTTTGCCTAGTGGGAATGAGAAGACTGGCCAATGAACATCACTCGCAGAAATGAAGGGAAAAGAACTTGCGAGCATACATCGGCTATGAGTAGTCTGTTATATAAAGCGGAAAGATGAACATTTCGGAGCATTTCAAATCATCATGGGTAAGTAAAATGTATGAAAAACAAAAGTACCAATTCCCCCTAGTAGCAAAAAGCATGCGCCATTGGAATTTCCAATGGGCCTTTTTAGACTTGTATTCTTGATGCAGTCCTTTGACCGGTTTTCTGGCCAAGAGGCAGAAGAATCGAGGGGAAATCTCTACAAAAAGTGATGCACTTGGAGAGAATTTTTCATCACTTTTGAAACTGATTGAAACTGATGCAAATCACTAACACAACTATAAACATAGTTCACAGGTCAGTAATTTTTCATGAAACACTCAAGTCGAAATGAGAAAACAACAACACGCACACATTCATATGCATAATCGGTATATGAACGGTTCCGTTGCTGAAGAATACAAGTGGGGAAATGTTGATTGTTGTAAAACCAGTTTCAGGAGTGCATCAAGAATACAAGTATAAAAAGGCCCAATGAGCGTCACAATCTTTCAGCATGCAATAACCACACATGCATAGATACGATCGGCCGCCGGCCAAAGCTTTAATTCGTATTCACCGTTGATGACGGAAATGCGAGAATACGATGTCGTACTTTCCAAAAAGCTCTTATACATAAAGCTACAAATCTAAAAGCATAAGTTTCACCTTGTATATATCTTGTTATGTTCTTGTAATATTAACAAGAAAACAACATGCAATGGTTCGGTAATGCTTCCACGCATTACCCGAAATGCTTACCGAATATATCCCGAAGCATTACTTTTCCCGTTGGGCGCTAGAAACACTAATGTTCGAAGAACAGTAGATGATTTGAACAGATTTTGAGTGTGTATTCTACCACTACTTACTTTTCCTACTTATGCCTAGTACTATACTCTTTGCGAAACGAACTCAACGGTCAAATCCTATACAAAAAGAGCTTTACTGACGAATTGAAAAGCTCTTTTTGTATGGGATTCGACCGTTGAATTCGTTTCGCGAAGAGTATAGTACTAGGCATTAAATGTAATACACTCTAAGTAATAATAGAATCTAAGCTTATTTCAATTCCGGTGACTTCGTCGAAATTTACAGCGATAGAAAGGTGCTTAGGGTTGTCATCATAGGCGTTGTTACAGCACGAGCTGTACAGTGCAGTAGTGTAAGCCTATACCAAAGCATACACACTACTTATAACATAGAAACTTTGTTATTTGCTGTATTAATTACGATGTTATGGGAATTATCTCGAGAAAATATTTAATTTCGACAAGTTATACGTTAAGAGAGAGACGAAAAGCGCCTCGCCAAATATCCTTCTTTAATTAAGATCATCTGTTCATTTCTACTAGGCAATATACAGGTATTTAGATAAGAATACTTTTATGAACTCGTGTTTTATGCAATTGTGTTTTTCACAAAACATAGTCCGAGTATTCAAATGGTAGGCTAACGTAGAATACAATTTTCGAAGTCATTTGGAGAATAAAAATGGCATCCCTGCTACTTTTATGCTATCTATTCAAGACAATGTTGTTTATTGTGAGCAATTTTTGCTGCGCTTACTCTTTCTTGATGGGATCATGTACAATCAGCACATTCATACCTTACATTAATCAAAACAAACACAGTCCCATTCCATATTTGAGAGCATATTTCTTTGACTTTTGCGTATGATAAGGTGTACTTATTAAGTTTGCGTCAAAAAGTTCATACTGAACAGCTCGGAAAGTCCAATATTGCTGCTGCAAACCTTTTGACACCACCACAACAAAGACTATACCGAATTTGCATCCCGTTCAAATAACTTACCCTATAACTTTTGATCCATTGAAAGCGTTGGAAGTTATACGAAAAAAAGGGTGTTTGGAGCTAACTTCCGCGAATGTGTCAAATTTTTTCAAATTGAAATATTTTCGGTTTATTTTCACTACGAAATCATAATTTTTTGAAAATTTAATAGAACCGATTTCTAGGACAAAAAAGTTGATGCTGGCATCGCGAGATACCGTAAACGCAAGTTCCAGGTGCTAAAAATATAAATAATTCGGTGAAGAATTATGATTTTTGTGCGATTGGGAATTTTAGAAGTTTAGATTTGACTGTATAAATATAGTATCAAATTCATCAATCATTTGCATTTTACTCTAAATACCGATAAAAATACCAGAGAGTCAATGGTGTGAAAGATTTGTGTTTACGTACTTAGCTACACAGTTGTCCAGACATTTCAAAACGACAGAAACTTATTTTTTATACCCATTGATGCGTCTTGTGAATTTCGTGATGATCTGATGACTCGATGTGCAGTTATCACAATGCGAAATTTTCCATAGAATTTGCATTGTCGTCAAAAATACATCAACATTTCAGCTCAACCAAACTTCGCGATCCGGGTAAATTATCCGGATAGTAAAATTGATCCACAATGCCTTCAAGGACATATTGCATACAATAATCAAACTCTACAATAATAAAACTCTAATAGTGCATGGAAAACAGTATATGATGTGATGCTTGAACAGTCTTGGAATATTGTCAAGATGAACCGAAATTATTTGGAAAAGGCTATCGACCTTACGACGTGTCTCAGTCACCAAGGACTTGCTTTCAGAGGACATGATGAAAGTGGTCCCAGTGATAACCGTGATTTTTTTTGGAATCTTGTGAATTATTCTCGAAGCATGATTTAATTTTTGAAAAACATTTTAAAACAAGGTTGCGAACTACTGTAGTGGCAAAACAGAAAATGAGTTAGTAAAAACAATTGCTGAAATCGTCCGCGAGGACATGACAGCTGAAATAAAAGAGTGTGGACTGATATCTATTATGGCAGACGAAGCGAGAGTCCACAAAAAGGAGCAATTCTCCGTGTTTGTCAAATTTGCTGGATGTTTCAGGAGCTAGAAATGCTTCGTATTTAGTCGATATAACTTTGAGCTTGTTAGACAGTTACGGACTTAGCAAATTGCTTGTTGTTGGACAGTCTTATGATGGTGCTAGTGTCATATCAAGTCAAAAAGGTGGTTTACAAACCTAAATTAAGATAAAACACCCTTCAGCCACATTTGTACACCGTCAAGCTCATAAAATTATCTTTGTTGTGATGCACACATTTTTCACAATCGAAACGTATGCATCCTTTTTCAATGTCATCGAATCCCTTTACATATACCTTTCAAAGCCATCACAACATCAATAGTTGAAGCAGCTTGAAGAGGCAGTTGATCTAAATACAAGGCGCGAAATGAGAAGTTTAAGCTCCACTCGTTAGTCAACGAGATTTCACAATTGCAAATATGTGATCGATAGCTATGGGACTATGAAAGAGGCTTTAGAAAAAGAAATGAATGAAGGAAAATACAACGACTCAGTTTCTGCATTGGCGATCTTTCATCTTTCACTATGTTCAAATTTTTTTCTTCTTTCACTATGTTCTTTTTATAACGAACATGTTAAGCACATATTTCCAAACTAAAAATGCAACTCTTTGGGATGGGATGGATCTTGTGAATGGAACAGTTAAAACACTACTAAGTGAGCGAGAAAACTTTTATGTAGTTTGGGAAAAAATTAAATCATTCGCAGAGAAGCACTGTCTGGATCTCACATTTTCCAGAGGATCACGAAAGCGGAAAAAAGCAAAAAACACAAGTCTGAAAGGTTTTGATATTCCATCTAGCCTCGGACAAGCAGTTAGGGCTGCAAAGATATCCCTGCAAACCAAATGGCTCGAAAAGAGTAAGTTACAGCACTTTTCGTCTTGGCAAATTATTTATGCTTTTCCTATGTTTTCTAGGTAACAAAAATTTGAAACAAGAGATCAATTTCTTCCTTGTAAGCTTAATATATTCCAATTTCTTCAAAGACATTTTGAAAGTAAACTATTCTCGTCTTCAAGTATAAATTGAAATATATCTAGCTTCTTAACGAAAAAATAGTTTATATTTCTAATTACTTCCATTCGATTCAGAAATAATTCTTACAAGCGTTCATTTCTTAGTGCTAATTGATAATTCATGTGTAATTCATACTTACCATTCACATTATATGTATATGGTAGTAGCTCCTACGTATTCACAGACACGAAGCTTATTTGATAATGCATTATGCATTAGCAAATAACAAAGAATAAGTTAATAAACATATAATGTATTAGTAAATTATAAAATTTGTATGAACAGTACGTGTACCTTACGGAAGACAAAATTATCGCTTGTTTTGAGCCTTTCGGTCCCTGGCCCCAGCCAGATTTTAAACCACGGCACGCCTATGGTTGTCATCCGAAAAATGTGCAGATCTTAGAAAATTTGAGCATTGTTTACTTATTTTCATTGCAAATGTTTGGGATGAAAATACTTAATGAAAGCATTCATTGGAACGAAAATAACAAAAAGGCCTAGTGCTGGCAGTCCTTTGCTAGCACTGTAGCAAAAAATATTTCGCATCTGCCTTACGTTAAAGTCAAACTGCTCTGCGAGTTTCGTATTGACCCAATGACTGCATTGGAAGTTATAGGGACGCAAAGAACTTTAGCGCTTACATTCGCAAAAGTTTTCAAATTTCCTAGATCTTAATATTTGGCGTTTATTTTCACTATAAGATCATTACGATTTGAAAATTCTATGATAAAATCGCTTACTAAAGGTATGCCAAAAAAATACAAAAACGACCATAGCTGGCAACCCTATCATTGTTTTGAAACTTAAATTCTACTGCATATATCCTATAATAAGTTTAATTTGCCATTTGAATTTCGTTATGATTTGATGACTGTACTAGCAGCTATAGGGCAAAGAGCTTTATTTTGCTCAGGAATTTTTCAAGTTTAAGACACCAAAATTACCATAGCTGGCAGCTCCAACCGAATTTTGCAACCAAATTTCCAACAAACGTGGTTTAAAATAAGGTTCAGCTACTGTGTGAATTGTGTTTAAATCGAATGACTGAATCAGAATTTATAGGGCCAAAAGCAGTTATTTTTCTTAGTGATTTGTCAAAATGGAACCAATGGCACACAATTGCCCGGATTTCAAAATCACTTCTATCAGACCTGGTCCTACTTCAGACCAATATATTCTTTGAATGTCAACTGTATCTGATTATCGGATCGTGAGTTTCCGTAAACATATATTTTTGATGCTAAAAATATAGGTTAATTGGGAAATGGTTAATAGGCGTGCCCGATGTAAAATTTCAAATTGTTCACTTTGGCTGTGTAAACAAAGCATAAGATTTATATATGAGTGGACTTTTTTCCAAGAAACAAAATTTTTTCCGGAGAGTCGATGATTTGAAGGTTTTCACTTTCAGCGCTTGCCCTAGCTACAGGGTTGCCAACATGCTCATCAAAAGCAACACAAATTTTTCTGAAAGTTTCATAATGATTGAAAAGCTCTGACAAAAGTTATCGCAGTTTAATTTTTTTTTTAAATTCCCGTTCTTTTTTTAGGCACCTAGCGCACACACGGGGTTAAGACATTCCAAAACACTAGCCGATTCACATTTAAAACACGTTCAAAATTTATTTCGCTATCTTAATTTTTGGAAAAATTATTTGTGTACGGAATAAAAGGTATATTAGAAATATCACTAAAATGGCCGCTGGCGCCAAAGGGTTAAAGATAAATGCCATTTGGTGAGACCTGAACCTATTCTGCATATACACCAACTCAGTTGGATGGTGCGTTCCCGAGAAATAGTCACTGAATTTTTTTGATGATATATACATATATATATATATATATATATATATATATATATATATATATATATATATGTATACATATATATGTATATATATATATATATATATATATATATATATATATATATATATATATATATATATATATATGTATATATATATATATATATGTATATATATATATATATATATATATATATATATATATATATATATATATATATATATATATATATATATATATATATATATATATATATATATATATATATATATGTATATATATATACATATATATATATATATATATATATATATATATATATTTATATAAATATGGAAATATGAATTTTTGGCCGAATCGATTTAAATAACATCGAACATTAGTAAAAAGTCTAGCGCATCAGAGCCACTAGAAAACTGGTTTTTGAACAAATGATCTTTGAGTAACTAAAAAATGTGTGAAGACGTTCTACACTTCTTTGTAGTATCATATCAACAATTTTTTACTCAAAGGAACAAATACCATTTTCTGGCAGCATTTCTTATAACACAAATGATGAAAATGTTCAGTGGTGGCAACATTTGTCCAACACAGCAGCAGTAAATCTACCATAACATGCTCGTGCTTAATCAACCTATCCTTTGAATTTCGTTTTCATCCAAGGATATCATCGAAAGTGTCAGCGATTAAACTATGTCTGGGGTTGCCATCCGAAAAATTTCCCAAACTCGGAAAATTTATATATCGGTGCTTATTTTATTGTTAATGCTTTGTTTGAATTTCGTTACGATTGAATGGCTGCGTTGAAAGTTATAGGAGTGAAAAGAATTTTATGGTAAACATCGTGAAAACTTTTCAAATTTTCGAAACTTTAATATTTGTTGTTAACTGTCATTGCAGAATCATTCCCATTTGGAAATTTTATGGCAAGATCGCTCAATAAAGAAATGCCAATATATTACGAAACTCATCATAGCTGGCAATTCTTTCATGATTTTTCAACGAAATTCCTACATATTTAGAAATGCAGCAAGATCCACTTATCACATGTATTTCGTTTTGATTTCGTTACTGCATCGGAAGTTATAGGGAAAAATATTTTCTTGAGCAAGTTTACATTATTTAGGAGACAAAAATTGCCATTGCTGGGAACCCTATACTAACTTTTCAACCAAATTTCTACGTAATCTGTCTTAGAGTAAGGATCACTTACTGCGGAACTCTTGTTAAAATCTAATTTTTAAATCGGCAGCTATAGGCCAAAAACCAGTTTTTTCGGTGATTTTTCAAAATGGCACCACAACCACATTAGTGCGCGTATTTCAAAATCACTTCTATCAGACTTGGTCCTAACTAATTTCAACATGTCCTGTAAATTTCATATTAATCGCATTATCCGGTCGTCAGTTCTCGTGAACAGAAGTTTTGAGTGCTGAAAATATAGGTAATTTGATCATGGGTTGCCGTTTTTGTAAGCCACGGAATTTCGAAAATTTTAATTTGACTTGGTAGACAAAAATTCAAATGTATCAATAATTTGAAATTATTTCCAAAAATCAAAAAATTTTCAAGAGGGTCGGTGATTTGAGGGATTTTTTTTCAGGAGCCTGCTGCAGCCAGGCAGTAGGTAATTTGATCATGGGTTGCCGTTCTTGTTAGCCACGGAATTTCGAAAATTTTAATTTGACTTGGTAGACAAAAATCAAAATGTATCAATAATTTGAAATTATCTCCAAAAATCAAAAAATTTTCAAGAGGGTCGGTGATTTGAGGGATTTTTTTTCAGGAGCCTGCTGCAGCCCGCACAGTTTTGAAAGTCTATGTGTGTTAAATCTTGGTCTTTGTCAATACGCTGTGTAAATTTCACGATGATTCATTGCTTTTCTTAGAAGTTATGACAAATCGAAATTTGAAAAATAGCTCCTTGCCTACTTTTAGGCACTCAGCCCCTACACAAGGCTCAAAATTTTCAATTCTTTATCATAAACAAGCTTAAAACATAATAAGTTTTCATTCCCAATACTTTTTTAACAAAAATTTAGAAGAAATTCAGAAATTTCAGCTGAATCGGATTGGCCACTCCAGAGATTATCTCCCTTAATAATTTTGCTTATATATATATAAAGAAATATGAATTTTCGGCGCAACGAGTTTAATACTAATTTTCTTCGAAAATTAGGAAAAACTCATTGAACGCTACTATCTATTCATTAGCTTAATATGTCGATACACCAACAATGTATCTTGCTACGAAAAGTCTTAAATCGCTTACTAACCCATAAAGTTGAAGGACTATTACGCCACTACAACCCAATTTAAGTCTGAGGTCGAAATTGGTGAAGATTTTACTCAAAATAAATGTATGAGAGGGTGGATTGATCAACCATTCACGGCTTATTTGTAAGTGGTGCATCTGCAAACTACTAAAGCAAATAGAATAAGCTTTTCATATAAACTCATATATACTCACAAATTGCCAAATATGATTTACTCTTATTTGGTTCTAATGTCCAAATGATAATTTGCGTTCAATCAGCTCCTTGAATTTAATGGCTTTTCGATTTTGCGCACATAAATTGTGTTCACCTTTCATTTACTTCATAACACTAAATAATCGACAGCTCATTTATTTTTTACGGAAGAAAGTTTGTTCGTATTGGCGTTTGAGAACAACACCTCCAAGATACACCACTCAACCCGCGAAATTAAAGTAATCCACTCTAATTGTCGGCAAAAAATGCCGTTTAAGTGCCGCCATAAATATCAATATGCCGTGAAAGTTCTTGAACTCGAAAGGAAAACTTTATTATGAGCCGCACGATGAATACAAGGATAAGCGAGAGGCTTATCAGAGGCCGCAACCTTTACGACCTTCTGATAAAAGTAAATTAGCCATTCCGGGCACGCAGTGGCGCTGAAGCACTCACAACGCACTTCACATTAGATTGACTTTTCGGCTTTTCGCGGGTTAAAAAAGCGTTCATGTTTTATGGCGGCTTTTCATGCAAAAGTTAAATTCAGCGTCAGGAACGAAGCCCATTACTTGACGAGATGAAGCCCATTATGATTTTATTACGCTGCCATTTCTCGAGTATAGTTAAATGCAAATAGTCGTCCAGGTACTTCAACTTCCAGTTCCTTCGAATTAATTTGGAAATAATATAAAATATTTATAAAATCGCACAAAACGTGGCGCTAAAGGTGAAACGATCAATCCGCATGCCGGTAGGCTCAGAGAGTAATTTCTGAAATGTTATTTGAAGAGTTATTCAAGCTGAACTCGGACGTAATGAAGGTGAAAATTAATCATATGGTATTTTTTTCCTGTGGAACATACTGCACTATTAATAGCTGTCCGCTGTAGACATGACAAATTCGACCTCTAAAATTTATTTTTCCAGAAATTGACATTTGAATTTTACATTCGTGTTTCAAAGGAGTATGGAAAATTTGTAGTCTGTCAAATAAAACTATACTATTCTTAAGTTATGACAGGTTTTATTTTTAATATATTAGCTTTACTATTATCGCGAGAATACAGTGATCAGGTCAAGTGCAAAGTCAATAATTTTTTCAATTAACTAAATATCGTTTCGCAAAAAGTGAGCAATGCACAACACAATTAACCATCGGCAAAACAGAATTAAATTAGAAAATATACATGCAGTATGTTTATATGGTAATAAATTTGAGTAGTTTAGTGGGTAGAGTTCCGGGATTTTCCTTGAAAAATACAGTTTACTTAAAAAATCTCCCGGCTCCTGAATGCAGTTAAATTCTCCCGGAAATTTAACACAAATTGCCTTCACGGTATTTTTATATTTTTATTTATATTTTATGCTCGCTTTTATATGCTTGTAAATAATAGAATATTTGTTGAAAACGTGCCAATAAATGAGGATAAATTGTACGACGATTTCTGTTTGCTGCGAGAAGTGAGAAGAGGGTACTTGGGTTAATTTTTTTGAAAAGTGTAAAGAAGAATAAAGAAGAAAAAAAAACTTGTTACATTCGCTCTATCGATTCCTATCGCAAATACTGCCGCTGATCGTGTTTTCAGCGTAGTAAACGAACTGTGGTCAGTAGATATATAATACCAGTTCTGACGCACTTAAGAGGAGCAAAGAGGAGCAATAAGGACATGGTGCCTTCGATTATCGGCCCGCACATAGCATAAGCAATGATCTTTGAACTGATAAACAGCTCAACTGGGCTGTCAGCTCAACTGGGCTGTCAGCTCAACTGGGCTGTCAGCTCAACTGGGCTGTCAGCTCAACTGGGCTGTCAGCTCAACTGGGCTGTCAGCTCAACTGGGCTGTCAGCTCAACTGGGCTGTCAGCTCAACTGGGCTGTCAGCTCAACTGGGCTGTCAGCTCAACCGGGCTGTCAGCTCTACTGGGCTGTCAGCTCAACTGGGCTGTCAGCTCAACAGGGCTCTTAGCTT
This sequence comes from Nemotelus pantherinus, assembly GCA_963978885.1. NCBI lineage: Eukaryota > Metazoa > Arthropoda > Insecta > Diptera > Stratiomyidae > Nemotelus > Nemotelus pantherinus. The sequence goes on from OZ022264.1 coordinate 84,165,564, forward strand.
AACAGGGTTGTTTATCACTTCAACTACCCTGTTTATCAGCCCAAATCTGCTGTCAGCTCAACAGGGTTCTTTATTAGCTCAACAGGGTTGTTCATTAGTTCAGCTAGGCTGTTTATCAGCTCAACTGGGCAGTTTATCAGTTCAAGATCATCGCTTACGTCATGCGCGGGCCGATAATCACAGGCACCATGTCCTTATTGCTCCCTTTTGCTCCTCTTATTTGCTCCTCTTAAGTGCACTAGAACTGGTATTCAATATCTACTGTGTTGAAAAAACCGTAATCGTCTTAATGAAACACATGTAAAATCAGAAATACAGGTATGCACAAGTATTAATTACACATGTAAAGAATTCTATAACTTTATCCTTGCAAATCAAAAGGCATTACAAGCAACTCATAGTGTAAAGAAATATCATTTTAAATAAATAAAATTGGTTTCTACTTTTTTTTTATTTTCCTCCCGGATTTCCGATCCACTGAGTTGGCAGCCCTATTAGTGGGTAGGGTAACGGCTTCTGGTTCAAATTTAGGTTCGAGTTTGGACTTTATACAAAAGAATTTATTACACAATCGTATTCACAATGATTGTGAGTTTGTGATGAAGGTCTCTACGAGCTTCAACTCCTAGACCCGTACGAGGGTTTTCGTAGGATTACTTTATTTGTATATTTATGTAGTAGCATGATATGAATTAAATTAAAACAATCAAAAATAATATGGTTTTTGTGTAGTGATTTAGGTGTAGCTTGACTCAATTCAAGAATAGAGAAAAAAAATTAAAGACATCTTATCTAGTCCCTGAATTAAATGCATGCAGAGCATTTGAATCAGCTCATTGAAGAGATTAAGACTTATAGTCTAAAGCTGATCATGTGCCTTAGGAGCACATCTTGAAGCTAAAGCAAACCATTTACACTCTCCGCGATATGCAGTCGTCCAATTTCATCAGCAGCAGATTTCTCGCTCCTCACTTCAATAGTTTTTTAAAAGTATTCAACGCTTAGATGAAGCACACGTCCTTCCCATTCAGAGGCATTTTTGAAATGATATGGCATGCCATGCAACTGCCCACGCATCAGATGACATGCCATTATTTAACATTCGTTGCCATCGGATATGGCAGAGAAAATAGCTAGTCGAGAACTTTCATAATATGTCGATATGCTTTCCCCATAGATGACGGGAATGCTAGAATACAATGTACAAAAAGTTCTTTTGATAAAGCTATAAAGCTGAAAATTCAAAGTTCCCCTTGTTTACACCTTGTCAAATTAGGACATTCAATGCGCAATAAGTCCAAAGCGAAGCGATCAGCTGTTGAGCTTTCCGACTGATCATCGGAAAGTCGCGGAAAGTCACAAGGGTGTGACGTAATTTCGGAACTGTGCTGCCGTTGTGAAGGCAAATTTTATGAGACTTGCATTATTTGTGTGAATAGGAAGCTTTTGAAGGACCGAGAATAGTATTATAGCTAGGTATGGATGTGATACATTTGACGAAAATAGAATGGAGCTGCATAGGTGATCACATTGAGCCGTCTTGCTTTTTGATTTTGATGAGATATGCAGCTTCAAAAGCGGCAGCTCTGATTTGAACTACGTTTCACGCTAATGCCTAGTACTATACTCTTCGCGAAACGAATTCAACGGTCAAATCCCATACAAAAAGAGCGAAGAATTGAAAGCTCTTTTTGCATGGGATTCGACCGTTGAATTCGTTTCGCGAAGAGTATAGTACTAGAGATAACCATGAATGAACTTTCCGGTCATGTGTAGAACTGACGAGATAAATATTGTCGGAAATATTTCAGAAATGTTTCTGGAAATGTGTCGGAAATGTTTCCGGAAACATTTCTGGTCTTGTGTGGGAGCGGCCTTAAAATGAAATAAAACGGGTGTGGATCTGTAGTAATGCTTCCATGCATTATACGGAATGCTTACAAAGCTGAAAGATAAGATCATCTCCTGTTCGCGGAATTGTAAATAACGCTGAAAAATCGCGACGCACGTCTGCACAGCTAGCTCAATGGCGTTGTGAATGGATGTAAAATTTGCTCTCATACAAAATGGATGAGAAAATGCATATCCTTTACAATTTGTTTTTCTATGGATCTTTTTGATGTTTTAATAACTATTTTGATATTCGGGGCCGAGACAAAACCAACAAATCAAAGAACATAAAAATCGGTCTAGCCGTTCTTGAGTTATAAATAGTGTAACTAACCCGACTTTGTTTTATATATATACAGGTATATATATATATATATATATATATATATATATATATATATATATATATGTTAATATGTTGTATATATGTATATATATATATATATATATATATATATATATATATATATATATATATATATATATATATATATAATATATATATATATATATAATTGTAAAGTTTACGGGGCTGCGAATTTGTAAGCGGGTGACCACCGTGGAATTTGTATTACTATGCTGGAACAGAATTAACCCCACCCAAACTCCACCCCCTCCAGGGTGGGGTACTTTACCTAAACATTTACCTAATAGCAATAAAGCTACTTCAGGTTTCTAACCAGGCATGTTATATACATATATTTTTTAGCACTATTGACTTTGTTGGCATGGGCCTACATAAATGTGAGTTCTCAGGTATTTTTATTTGGTTTCACAATATGCATCCAAATACCTTCGCTGGTCTACGTACGGTTAATGTAAAAGCATTCGGCCACATTTAGGATTTTACTAGAAAACCTGTTCCTCCGAAATATTAGCCTTCATTCCCTTTTTAGCAAAATATGGTATTACTAACAGGGCCATCTATTTTTTGATAAATAGGTAGTATTTAATCTGATTGATGTGGTAAGATGTGTGTAGTAATAAAAAGTGAAATATGTATATATAAAATGAAACGTATTCAATTTTGCTGACGGAATACATTTTCTGTGGCATTTTAGAAGGAGAATCGTTTTGTTTTATAATAAATGCAGAACGCTGCGTTTGAGTTTATTGTGTAAATTAATAGTTCTGAAGTTAGTAAAACAAAGTTGATACATAATCCTGAAAATCTCAAATCATTTAATAAACATATTGATTTATTTTTCTAAAAACTTCTCCACTGACCGAACATTTTTTCCACTTTCATTCCGCTCACTATGCAATTGAATACTTAGCTGATTATTTTAAATCTTCATTGTCATATTTCTACTAAGGTTTTAATAAATTTTAAATTATTTTATATAGAAATAATAATATAAATGCTGCGAATTTTGTTAATAAAATACACAAGCAATAATACAATACCACTATGGTATAGTTTCAACCTCAAGCGATGTCCAATTTCATTCTAGAAATATAATGGTAAATAGATTTTTCCTATTAATAATTTGCTTCCCTTCATAGCAAATTCTCCCTAAGGCGATTATAAATCTCCTTTAAATGAAAAGAAAAGCTATGATCAAATCTGGACCAATTCCATAATCAATCAGTTGATGATAACTGTATTAGATATGTATGTACATATTTTCAATAATCTGATTACAATAAACTACCCTTTAAATGCCTGAGGATCAAATAAACATGGGATCTGAAAAGCTCGTGAAAATAACCGTGAGCACGATTAACCTTTTATTCCTAGAAATCGTCTAGAAACTTGTTTTAGCTGTTCATATTCACACGATGAAACACATTTCGGATAACTGCCTGAAGCAAATTATCCTGCCCGCGTTGACAACTTTCCTTTATTTTACCGTGTGCAAAATACGCTACTGCTCTTGAACCCCATATGATGTAGCCGTAGATGATAGCAAATAAGCAGTAGATGTGTTTCATGTCAAGCTCGAAATATGTTTTGAACGTGTTCATGTGACAGTGTTGGCAGTTGAAAGAGAAGTACACTCAGAAAAAAATCGTTGCATAAATAAAAAAACCCTAGCGCAATAGAGCCGTTAGAGACACCAATGTTCGAAGAACAGTAGAGAATTTGTGTGGATTTTGAGAGTGTATTTGACCACTAGCAGCTTTTCCTACTTAAGCTAATATACCTCTAGTAATAATAGACCCTAAGCTAATTTAGTTTCGATGACTTCATCGAAAATTACAGCGATAGAAAGGTGTTTGGGGCTACCATCCCAAAAATGTGCAGATCTTAGAAAATTTAAATATTGTTTACTTATTTTCATTGCAAATGTTTGCGATAAAAATACTTAATGCAAGCATTTATTGGAACGGAAATAACAAAAAGGCCTAGTGCTGGCAGCCCTTTGCTGGCAGCCACCGAAGCAAAAAATATTTCGCATCTGCCTAACGTTAAAGTCAAACTGCTCTGCGAATTTTGCATTGATCCGATGACTGCATTGGAAGCTATTGGAATGCAAAGACATTTAAGGCTACCATTCGCAAAAGTTTTCAAATTGTCTAGATCTTAATATTTAGTGTTTATTTTCACTCTAAGATCACTATGATTTGAAAATTCTAGGCTAAAAACGCTTACTAAAGGTATGCCAAAAATATACAAAAACAACTGTAGCTGGCAACCCTATCATTGTTTTGAAATTAAATTCCTAAAAAGTATAATTTGCCATTTGAATTTCGTTTTGGTTCGTTGACTGTACTGGAAGCTACAGGGCAAAGCGCTTTATTTTCCCCAGGAAATTTCAAAATTTTAGACACCAATACTACCATAGCTGGCAGCTAAAACCGAACTTTTCAACCAAATTTCTACAAAACGTAGTTTGACCCTAGAATGGTACCGATGAGTAAATTTTATTCGCATAGGGTACATATTTCGTCGCGCACCAGCCAGTTGGCCACTCGGACTGCCAGGAGGCTAGAAGCTATATAATCTTTTTATGTTTAATGATAAAATAAAAATTGTACATAATACCATTGTTTCCTTCTTTTTAGTAAAAGCATGTACCTGAAATCATCCAAAAATTAACTGTACTATTCCAGGGTTAAAGTTAGGTTCAGCTACTGTGTGAATTTCGTCAAAATCGAATGACTGAATCAGAATTTATAGGACCAAAAGCAGTTATTTTTCTTAGTGATTTTTCACAATGGCACCACTGTCACAAAATTGCCCGCATTTCAAAATCACTTCTATCAGACATGGTCTTATTTAAGTCCAATATATTCTGTAAATTTCAACTGTATCTGAGTATCGGATCGTGAGTTTCCGTGAACCGAAGTTTTTTATGCTAAAAATATAGGTTAATTGCGAAAGGGTTAATAGGCGTGCCCGTTGTCTACATAGCCAAAGTGAAAAAATTGACCACTTTGGCTATGTAAACAAAGCATGAGATTTATATATGAGTGGCTTTTTTCCAAGAAACGACATTTTTTCCTGAGAGTCGATGATTTGAAGGTTTTCACTTTCAGCGCCTGCCCTAGCTACAGCGAGCTGCCTTTTTTTAGGCAGCTGGCGCACACATGGGGTTAAAAAATTCCAAAACATTATCCAATTCATATTTAAAACACGTTCGAAATTTATTCCTTTACCTTAGTTTTTGCAAAAATTATTTGTGGTCAGAAAAATAGGTATATTAAAAATATCACTAAAACGGCCGCAGGCGCCAAAGAGTTAAAGATAACTATCATTTTTTTGAGATTTGAACCTATTCTGCATATACACCAATGTATTTTGAAAGTTTCAGCTAAATCAGATGGCGCGTTCTCCAGAAATAGTCACTGATTTTTGATTATTATTATTTATATTTATATATATATATATATATATATATATATATATATATATATATATATATATGTATATATATATACATATATAAATATATATATATATATATATATATATATATATATATATATATATATGTATATATATATATATATATATATATATATATATAGATATATATATATATATATATATATATATATATATATATATATATTTATATAAATATATATATACATATATATATATATATATATATATATATATATATATATATATATATATATATATATACAGGGTGTTTGGTACTAAATGAGCACTATTTTAAGGAGGCGTTTTTTGACATATTTTGAGTAAAAAATCGTTCTACACGATGGTCCGGATTTCAAAACCCACGGAGTTACAGGGTGCTCAAAAAAACTTGTTCGGACCGGTACCCTTGTATCTGTAGAAATGGACCAGTACACTGGCCTGCGGCGTCTCCTGATCTGACTGTAATAGATTTTTTTGTATGGGGACGGATGAAGGACCTTGTGTACGCAATGGAAGTATCCACTTTAGAAAAACTAAATACCAGGATCGACGATGCTGCAACAGAAGTGAGGCAACAGCTGAGAGACATGAATATGAAAAGAACGCTTGCCAAACGAGCTTTGGCATGTATTCAAAATGAAGGTGGCAATTTTGAACACTTACTGTAGATTAAAAATTTTGAAATAAAGCATAAAAACCATTATTAAATACTTTCAGTTCAAGAAAAAAGTGTAGATCGACAACGAGGGCCACTTTATGGCATATTTAGTTTTTCAGCAATATTCATTTTCGCTTAATACTTGTGAAATGGTAGAATCTAAGTCATTGGAATGTATGCAACTTTTGTAGCCAGTAATATGGCTTATCAAAATATTTAAATGAAAGTGGCACATTATAATGAGGTTTTCTAAGGAAAACGACCTGGAACACAGAATTTTCGGGGTTAAAATTAAAAAATTTTGTGTTTCGAAGAAAATATCTCAAAACTCGGTGCAACTGCAATCAAGTGCAATACATTTAATATAAGGTAATTTAATTGTCAGATAAACGCAGTATAAAACTTTGAGTTGTGATAATTAGTTTTCAAGATATAACGATTCAAGTGAGTCAGGATACCGGTCCGAACAAGTTTTTTTGAACACCCTGTAACTCCGTAGGTTTTGAAATCCGGACCATCTTGTAGAACGATTTTTTACACAAAATATGTCAAAGAACGCCTCCTTAAAATATTGTTCATTTAGTACCAAACACCCTGTATATATATATATATATATATATATATATATATATATATATATATATATATATATATATATATATATATATATATATATATATATATATATATATATATATATATATATATATATATATATATATATATATATATATATATGGGAATATGAATTGGCCATTAGTAATAAAATAGATATGAATCAAATACTTTCAAATATGATGTGGCGTCATATACGTTTCTTTTTAATTCAAATAGTCTGCTTTTATTTCAATAACGCTGTATCAAAGTGGTTTTGTCTAGCACAAAATGTTTTGTTTTATATTCAATGATGAAATTTATGACATGAAAATAACATTTGTATAATAAAGTGGAATCATTTTTATTGAATGTGGGGTTTTTATTTAATTGAAATAAGATTTGTTTTTTTATTTAAAAGTGTGTCAACTTTTGATTTTAATTTGATTCCATTAAATTTTAAGTGGTAGCGTGAGTCTAGTGTAGTAACCCAACGGGAATCGCCGTATTGTATTCTGGCAGAATGCAACAATCAAATAATCATAGTAATGTTAATGTAATTTGCTAGAAAGCTATTTTTCAGCAATTATACGATATACTCGTATACATTACGTGGAGTATGGGGAATGCTCATATGTTATAAGTCGCCGACCGCAACGGGAATTGCTGTAATTCATTCCGGACAGAATTTAAGAAGCAAACATTCTTGGTAATGAAAATGTTTCCAAAAATCAATGACTGGCCAATGAACATCACTCGCAGAAATAAGATGAAAAGAAGAAAGATGAAAATTTCGGAGCATTTCAAATCTTCACGGGTAAGTAAAATGTATGAAAAACAAGAGTACCAATTCCCCCTTGTAGCAAAGAGCATGCGCCATTGGAATTTTCAATGAGCGTCACAATCACTCAGCATGCAATAGCCTCACATGCATAGGTACGATCGGCCGCCGGCCAAAGCTTTAATTCGTAGTCACCGTTGATGACACCGGGGCTCGACTAGCAATTTACCCTGCAATTTCCGATTGCAACGACTGTCAAATTTATGGTATGCAATCTGTGCGTGGGCAATTTGATGGCATGCAATATCATTTCGAAAATGCCTCTGAGCGAGAGAGACGTGCGCTGTATCTGAGCGTCAAATGCTCTTAAGGAGTTATTTGAAGTGCAGAGCGAAGAAATTCCCCAATTTCCCAGCATTTCATACTCTGTAGACTATTTTCATTGCTCAACGAAATCAAAAAATCCCTTTGAATTCAGAATCCCTACGCGAAATAAACCAGGCCCACGGTTCAGCGCCATTTTGAAATCAAGAACTGTCAAAATATTGCAAGGCAGATTGCCGAGCAAATTGCATACCATATTGCCTACCATTTATGGCATACCATAAAATATTGCATGCCATAGGCTGCCTCCACTAGCAATTTCAAATTTCATGCAATGGGAAATTGCTAGTGGAGGCAACCTGTGACGGATATGCAAGATTACGATGTCGTACTTTCAAAAAACTCTTATACGTAAAGCTATAAAGCTAAAAGCATAAGTTACCCCTTGTATAGGTAAATCTTCCCAGCTTAGGACATGCAATGTTAAAAAGAAACAACATGCAATGGTTCGGTAATGCTTCCACGCATTACGCGAAATGCTTACCGAATATATATCGAAGCATTACTTTTTCCGTTGGGAAGCTCTTATTTTAACGGAAATGTATGTATGTATGTATATTTGCAGGTATTCAAAATTTGAAGCAGTTCAAATTCAACCAGCATTGGCCTAAAACAATTCGGAGAAGTGTTTGTGAATTATGTGTGTGTACCTCTGCGGGGTAGATTATACTAACTGAAGCGTTTCCATAAGTTCCAAGTTTTGAAAGCATTTGTTTGTAACCAGACCGGTAAAGAGAAAGTTGAAAAACTCTGGCCAAAAACAAGTTTAACCAAAGCGGTCTACCGTGGACTCTTTACAATGCTAGTGTAATCTAAGTGCAGCTTTTTACACTACTTCATCTCTACTGTGGTAATTTTTGCTGTCGAATTTTAAAAAGACATATTTTCTTGTTTAATAAAATACACATCACTAAAACAAACTATTTTAAATCTGCCTGCCCAGGTCAAATTAAAGTAATGTCAAAACTGCATTCAGCACAGAAAACGGAAAACAATTTCGGTATGGTTTAACGAGTAAGATTCAGACGTAGATATTTGTAGCTTTCGTGTCAAACTCGTTTGGAGTAGTAAAGTATTTCCATTTCAATGCTATTAAATCAGGATGGGAATCCAAATGTGAAAAAGTGATTGTCTCACGAAGATATTAAGAGTTTGAAATGATGATAACGTCGACTTTAGTTATGTTGAAATTTGGCCCAAGCTAGATTCAGTCCTATTTTTCAAAAGCTGTAACATAAATTATCAAACTCCGCAATCTCATCCAAAATCAAAATTTCTGCAGAAGATCTTGCCTATGCTCACGTATGGATCCGACACTTGGGTACTCAGAAATAGGCACTCTGACCTCTAAGCTGCGTTCGCGAGAAAGGTCTTGTGGAGAAACGTTGGTTCCGTATGTAAAGAAGTTCGATTTTGAAGACGCTACGACAATGAGTTGTACGATATCTACATAGAAGCAGATACAATCTCATAGATAAATCTCGGTGGACTCCGATGGGCAGAGTACCTAGCTCGTATGAGTGAAGAGCAACCTACTCGGAAAACCCTTCCTAAGATATTTTACGGCAGACGGCAGCGGGAGAAACCTCGTTTACGCTGGAGGACGCTCGGAGCTTAGGGGAGCCTAATTAGATGACATCAACTCGCGATCGGGACCCGTAAGAAAACTTGTTGAAGGAGACCGGGATCGGACACCAGTTGTTACACCGATGATGATAATGAAAATAAATTATGACAATGAAGACCCCAGCCGTTGCGCCAGCTGCATTATAATGCTTTTGTGAAAGGCTAAATGTAATGAAATTTCCATAAACAAAAAAAAATTCAAGCGGATAGGAACTTATACAAAGACTGATTTTTGAAGAAAAGTGAAGGAGTTGTGTAGATGTTCGCCGAAAAATAAAGCAAATTGCGCCTCGTAAATTTCTGGACAAAATAAGCATCTGTGAACATATTACCAACAATATTTCATTAGTTTTGAGTATAAATTTAGAACAAAAAAATTTTTTTTTTCAAATTTGGGAAACATTGTTTTGATTGAAAAAACGCGGAAAACTGGATAACCAATGTTCAAAAGCATACCAAGTTTTCTTTAATCGCTTTAGGGCTCTAAATTTAGGCCCGTGCAGTCTTTTATATCCAAAACTAATGAAATATTTTTAGTAGTTTGTTCACATATGCTTATTTTTTCCAGGAATTTACGAGGCACAATTTGCTTTTTTTTCGGTGGTGCTGCGGCGATCCATTAGGGCGGTCGCCATTTTGTTTTTTAATAACTTTTTCCAATGAAAATTTTAACTTTTAACTTCAATAAAGATGTATGTAAAATTTCAAATCGATATATTTAATTTTTTTTTTTTGGTAGGTGTTTAAAAAAAAGTTCATTTTGAGCAGTTTAACAGAGGACTAATCCCTTAATTAGGACCGGGTCTGATAAAAGTGGCTTTGAAATGTAAGCAGCCCTGTGAAAGTGGTACCACCTTGAAAAGTCGTTAACAAAAAGAAACTGCTTTGTGCCCCATAGCTTCCGATTTAGTCACTAGATTTGAACGAAATTTATGTCGTAGCTTGACCTTATTTTAGTCCAAGTTTGGTAGCAGTTTGGTTAAAAAATAAGGGTAGAACTGCCAGCTTTGCTAATATTTTTAATTTGTTATAGCTTTTTGATTGTGTGATGTTATTGATTTTGTTGTGACACTAAAAAACAAATGTTTGGATTTTAAAAAGATGAACAGTTTTTCGGGTGCTTCCTTAAATTTCTTTATACCCCTTTAACTTCCAATGCAATCATCGAATTGAAATGAAAACCACAGTGTGGATTGACCACAACGTGAAGCGGAAGTATATTTTTGGTTTTGGTGCTAGCATAGGGCTGCCAGCAGACTTTTTTGTACTGTAGTATTGGTAAAGTGTGATGGTAAGGTACTGGTCAAGTGTTGGAAGCACTAAGCATTTTCATCATGTATGTCATAGGAAATGGTTTTTTTCAACATTTTATAATGTTAGCATCCAATCTTGAACATAATTTTGTTAGTATTTTGTTCTCCCACATTTTGATATCCATGCGAATGGTAGCCCTGAATCAGAACAACTCATATTTAAGGGAAGGAGATAACTCAAATGAGATCGCACCTTTATTAGTAGTAGCAGTGAAGTGAGGGCATGAAGGTAATAAGGTGCCGCTCGAACTGAGCTCGATTATGTAAAATTAAAACAAATTGCTAAGGCGAAACGTTCGAAATTGACCAAACTTTGATCTTCGGGGAGCCGTCAACAGCTAAATTAAAATAATGCATTGTTTTTTGAAAAAAACACAGAGTTATTTCTTTTACATGATATTGGCTTCTCTGTTTTGCAATTCATTTTTCACATCGTTCTAAAATTATTTGCTGAAAATCAAAAATCTGATGAGAATACTCATGATTATGTATTTGCTATTTTCATTTATGCAAGTATTTGTTTATCAAATTACATTTTTATTTCATATTCCATTTCTGTAGCCAAATGTTATTAACTCAATTCATGTGGATCTCAATAGGCTAATGTGAGCTTATCTACTAATTACATTATCATGATTCCTTTTCGTAGCTAAAATGATGAAATTTTCAAATGAGTAATTATTTCAATCAAACTTGTTATTTCTTTTGACAGCGGCAGCCCTTTCTCCTTTCATTTGGCACATGCAAGATAATTTCGTACTTAATCTGCCGTCTATTTATGCACTTGCGATACGCACATGTTCATACATATAAATCCACATTTGCTATCAAATTACCTCAGGTTGAGCTTCGCCATGAACGATACACACCAGCATAGCTTCATGTCCTTCGCCCGAATACACTACCGGTCGCTCCACGGTGATTTCAGGTGGGTCTGTAATCGAAATTAATATGAATAAATAAACTTCAAATCAGAATTCTCCACACAAACATATTCTTTACGTTTAATTATAGGTTTATTAGGTCGCAGTCGCACGTAACAACAATATATACACACACATTGGAGCATCCGTATTGCATGCGCAAATTGCCTACCCGAGTCAGATCTTCAAGGGTCAAATTAAAGATCAAAGGACATTCGTGGCTGGTCGTAGAAGTGGAAAGCTGTTGGCATGAAGCTCCGGTTTGATGAAAGTGCTCTTTGACTTCCGGCCTTAATCTATAACTCGCTCTCGGTAGATCTATATGTCAAGGTCAGTAGAATTCGTGCACATCTGAACGAGAGGCTATATTGCGGACAACGAGCCAATTGTTTACTGTAAACGCTACGAGCGTGTTTTGTTGTTGTGCAAACAAAATTAAATGTGTTAATTTATTTTCCCTGACGTTTCTGTTTTCGGGTAGAAATTTGTCGTGACAGCTACATACATACTTATATGTTATTTTTCCCTGTAGGGCCCAAACCTTACTACCCGTTCTACTTACCAGCCACTTTCTCTAATAACCCTAATACTTGTTGGCAGCAGCCATAGCTTCGGGATGTTAAATTGAGTTCCTTGACTAATACTTACACAGTACATGCAGAACAACTTGGCTTATCGCTGGTTTGCCCACTCCGTTGCTCGCCTCGCACATATAAACGCCTGCCTTGTGCCGATCCATACTTTCCACGAAAAGAATTGGTGAATGCAGCTTCTCCTCTCCTGTTGGCGAAGACATATTAAGAGAGAAAAAAAAACAAAATTTATTATCTTCGAAACTTCAGCATACATCCTTTCAAGAGTTAGCATTTTCTACACAATTTGCAACACGAGAAATATTACGTTGAGATGAGATTTAGATTGCAAAGGATGCAGAGCAGCGAACTTTCGGAAACTTTTCGACATTTTGTTTGGGTAGAGAAGCTCGTCTTTAAGTATTAAGTACATAGAGCGAATAGAGTGCGATGCTTAAGAGCGGAAATAACAAATATTTTGCATGAGACAGCAGAGAGTTGGGCATCATAGATAAAGTCTATTGCTTTCACATAGTGCTCTGGAGCATTCATTGTTGCCGAATCGCATATTTAATCCGCTTATTGGTAGCGGGAAGTAGTTCAATCGAATTATAATTCATGAAAATTAAGAGCCAACAAGGTCCTTTCAGTTGAGAAAATTTATGTTTTCTCTTTGAAGGATTGGTGAAGTGACAAAAATAATTAAGAACTCATAAAAGTAATAACAAGGTATTAATACTCGAAGATTTGCTTTGAAGAAGTACATGCATACATATGAATGCTAATACAGTCAAACCTGTTTTTTGCGGTCCTTTTTTGTGGGATTTTTTTTGTGATTTCTGTGTGATATATAAATGGCAACTATGTTGATATTATAACATCATTGTAATATTTTCTGTCAATGTTTACATCCAAAGTGATAGAATGCAGAGGATATACAATATACGTACATATTGTGTCAGCCAATTCTAATATGTACATGTGAATAAAGTTATTATATATAAAGCTTTGTACCCTTGCGCGTTAAAAGGTATAAATTTAGCTGAACTTCCAGTATATTTCATATCCAGTAAAAAAGCATGGGCCACATAAATTTTTTTTTACATTATAGCGCAAAGATTGAAGTTGAAATACTTATATCTGGCAGAAATAGGTCTTCCTTTTAAAGCGTTTTCTTAAATTTGTTAAAGGCGTTTGAAATTCCAAAGAGAGTTTTGATCATGTATGTATGGCTATCGTGACGTTTACAAGCAGTAGATTAAACGGCCGTCGTCGCAAAACCTTATCGCCAACTTCATGGTAACAAAAACTAAAGCTCCTTCCCTTCGAGCGCTCGTTTCGTAAAAAAGTGAGTTGTGTCCAAGTGAAGTGGGGATCCAGTTAATTCCAGTGAAAAAACATTGCTATAACCACATTTTTCTTGAAATTTGAAATCCAGTTGTAACAGACTTAAAGTGAGTGCTGAAAAGTGAGTAGTGCTGTGAAAAGAAAAATATCTTCGCTAGAAGACAATGAGCATGACAGTGTGATACGCGCAAAGCTCGCGCTAATTCGTAAACATTACAGCCTAGTGAAACAAAAACACGAGACAATGACGGCTCACCCAAGTAATATGTACGCGTTCTTCGCTAATATCGATTGTGACGAGGAAAACTGGTTACAACTCAATTAATTTTTAAACTTACTCCGATTGTGATAATAAACCAGACGAAAAATTTTGTCCATAATCAACTTAACATAAACGCTGTTACTTTCTATAACATAAATCTTATGTCGATAGCAATCAAACTTTTCTTTAAAATGAAAATGATAAAAAAAAGTTTATTGAAGTATTAAAATCTGTAATTGCCTAGTTTTTGAAACTAAGGCACTCCGCACACTGGTCTTTAGCCATGCCATGCGTGAGAGATGCGTTTGACACTTGTGAAGCGTACAAGAAAACATTTGTTGTCATCCTCGTTTCATGTCCGCACACGGGTCGTTAAGAAAACGTCAGTATGCTTAGTAAAATCATACAATTCGAGGCAGTTTCCCACCTCCCCCACGAATTGTACGTTGCCGTCATACATCGCACTTGCAAAAACGACCCGTGTACCCGTGTGCAGATTGCGTTAGTGCCCACAAATGTTTCATTTTCCAATACTGTACCCTAGCCATTCTTCAAAAATCAATTTTCTTATCAGATTTTCATTCCCATATCCCATGCCTTCATCAATGCATCCAGAAAATTTCAGCTCGATCAGACTACGCAGCAATGAACAAATCAAAAAAACGCTCGAAACCGAGTCGGTGGCTCATTTCTCTCGTCTACCGACTCGGTTCCAAAACCGAGAGGCGGTTCGCACCGCGGTGTGTGTCATCACAATGCTAAAGTAATGTACGACTATACCGACTCGGTTTTCCTCTCGGGAAAAGCCTCGCAAGAATCGCTGTGTTTGTCATTGGCCTAATGCAATATATGAAGAAAACATTCTTGGTAATGAAAATGTAATGTGCCTGCAAGGGGTTTTCCAAAAGTCCATGACGCCAATGAAAATCACTCGCAGAAATAAGGGGAAAAGAACTTGCGAGTATACATCGGCTATGGTAAGTGTACTATATAAAGCGGAAAGATGAAAATGTCGGAGCATTTCAAATCATTACGGGTAAGTAAAATGTATGAAAAACAACAGCACCAATTCCCCTTGCAGCAAAAAGCATGTGCTATTGGAATTTCCAATGAGCGTCACAATCAGTCAGCATACAATAACCACACCTGCAGAGGTATGATCGGCCGCCGGGCAAAGGTCCCATTCGTATTCACCCTAGATGACGGAAATGCGAGAATACGATGTCGTTCTTTCCGAAAAGCTCTTATAAGCTCTTTCCCTTGTATAAATCTTTCCAGCTTAGGACATGCAATGTTAAAAAGAAATAAGAATGCAATGGTTCGGTAATGCTTCGACGCATTACGTGAAATGCTTACCGAATATATCTGTAAACATTACTTTTCCAGTTGTGTACGGCCAGACTGAACTGTTTACTGCAAACGACTTATTAAGTTTAACTACTGAATTGATTGTAAACCTTAGAGACTGTAAGCCTAAAGAGCATCAGTTTAATGTAATCACATCACCAACTATGAAGTACGTCTATGGTTCATCGAGTTACGAGTTGGGAAATAGGCACCTAGAACGCAGATAGTCTAAGCAATAAGATTAATGAATTTCATAACTTCATCATAGAAAATGATATAGATGTAATGATGGCTACGGAAACTTGGCTTAAACCACACAGTAATTATGACTGCTCTAATTATATATCCTACCGATTTGATAGGCTCAATAATAGAGGTGGTGATATTGCAATATTTATTAAAAATAGTATAGAGCACGAATTAAATAAACAAATTAAAACAAAGCATATTGAAAGCGAACACTAATGCTACAAAAAAACAGGCTTCAACCCTTAAGTAACTGCAGGGAATCTCAACTCTAGACATACTATGTGGGATTGCCAAAGGCACAATTTCTGGGGAAGAACCCTGTGTTCACTCTATACGACGAGAAATTCTGTGATTTTGCATCCAGTGTCGCCAAGTTTCTACCCATCTAACAGTTATATGCTACCTTCGACCATTGATTTGGTAATGACCAATAACCTTACACTTGTTTCGCAGCCAATATTGAGGGACTCTCTCTGTGGGAGCCACCTCCTAGTCTTATTTACAATCCAAGGTGACATACAAAAACCACGAATTTCAGTCTTTGATTACCGTTCCGCAAATTGGGATCTCTTCCAGCCAGTTATGAACAGCAGAGTCAACATTAAAGAGGTTTCACTACATAAGCTATGATCGAATGCACATTTTGTTAGCCAATTGAATTGCTTCGTTCAGTCCCCAACACAATAAGGAAACATATACCTGAGGCATTTCGTTCAAGTTTGAGAAGGTTGATAAAGAGCAGGAATGATGCAAGATGATAGTAGCAAAGATGTAGGATCAAAGCGAATCACAATATTTATACTACATTGTGTACAGAAGTTAAATTCAAAATCAGCAAACACAGAAATATCACGTGGAATTTGAAAATTCGATAGTTAGATAAATCATCAAAGCTATTTTGGAATCTAAGCAAGAAGCTACGAGACCCGTTGCAGGTAATCCTTCCTCTTAAAGGATATGATAATATGGTAATCCATCCAAAAGAAAAAACAGAATTAATAGCTCAAACGTTTGCGAAGTATCACCAGCTTCCAAATAGGAACCAAAACTTAATTGAAGAAGCAGTTACATCTAGTCTGACCAACATACCTAGCTATTCTGTGAGTCCTAGAGTATTTTTTCGCCCCAAAGATATCTCAAATATGATTAAAAAACTTAAAACAAACAAATCAGCAGGTATAGATGAAATGAAGCCCATAGTACTCAAAAAATTCTCACGAAAATGTATAATTTTTTTGACCCATATATTTAATGTATGCACGAGTTGTCCTATTTTCCAAACTCCTGGAAAACTACCAAAGTCGTACCAATACTCAAATCCAACAAAGACCCTAGTATAGTAAAAAGTTATTTGCCAATCAGTTTACTTAATTGCTTGTCCAAAATATTTGAGAAACAGATACATAGTGAGCTGATGCAATACACATTGGCCAATGATATTATCCCTTGTTAGGCAGTTATTGAGAAGGCTTTTAAAAACCGGTTTAAACGCATGGACTCATGTCTAAAATCAATTTGCAAGTTAAAAGAGAGTTTATACATGATTCTATACATGCTTGTGTCCAATCCGGTTATTTAGAAGGTGGGAGTGAAATGCAAGTACAAATCAAAATACCCGGCTTCTTCCACTTCACTTCAACCTTCTAAAAATCGAGTGCGACATATCCACTAATGTGCAAACACACCTCAAAATTCGCAACATTCGCAACATTTTTGAACCTCCTTTACAAAATAACATCAAATTTCATTCAGAAGATTTGATTAATTTGGAAATGTTTGTCCCATGTGACACATGTTATATTTTCACCCGCTATCGATACTAATGCCTAGTACTATACTCTTCGCGAAACGAATTCAACGGTCGAATCCCCTACAAAAAGAGCTTTTCAATTCGTCAGTAAAGCTCTTTTTGTATGGGATTTGACCGTTGAATTCGTTTCGCGAAGAGTATAGTACTAGGCATAATAACCCATAAATCGACCATGTCGAAAACAATAGAAATGTATGTTTACATAGAAAATCTACAGTGCTGACGGGTAGAGCGTGCGGCATTGAGTTGAAAGCTTTTTTGCAGAGAGTAAGTTACATGTGCGTTAAAATTGCTTCATTCACGTACGGGTTCATGGATTATGATTGCGTCTGCCATATGCCTATGGTGAAGACATAGACTTGTTAGTTATATTGATTAACTTGTTAGTTATTTTGATAAACCTGATAATCAAAAATGGAAACAAAAATGTATTCTTGACAGAGTTTGAACCCATATCCAAAGTGTCAAGCTCATATTTTATTTTTGCATCCAATGAAAGGTTGCGACACTAATTCAACGATTTTTAAGAAAGATAAAATTAATGTGTTCAAATTATTTGAAAGAAAGGAGGAGTTAATAAACTACGCAAAAATTTTTAGTAAGACAGCGTGTCCTCCATAGGTAGCCTTCAAACAATGGAGATCATTTTCACCTGGCTATATATCAAGCTCCAGCACAAGAAATATCTATTGATACTCACAGATATTCCACTTTTATAAGATCTGCACAGCTCAAAAAATGTGTTCAACTATCTATTCTTCCGCCAACATCTAATGCTGCTCGGCAAAATTTATATCGGGTCTATTACCAAGTTCAAATATGGCTAGACAACGAGCTCATTCCTTAAGATTGGGTATGGAAGCTCAGCGATACCATTCCGCAGCCGTTCAGGGATACCATTCCACCTGCTCCAGAAATTTTGCTAATTACAATTTTATGTAATTGCACCGAAGGGCTGCAGCTTAAACTGCGACTGCAGAATATTAGGGTTGTATTGTTCACCAATTTGTGGTAATAGTCATGTCAGGTGTGCTTAAATTTATCACCCGAGATGAATAGCACCAATGATTACGACACTACTGATGATTTCGATTCACCTTGTTTCCTAACTGAATCCATGAAAATACAGGAGACAAAAGAAGAACAAAGAAGATGACGAAGAGGAAAACATAAACATTAAAATCGAGTCCGAACAGGAATAATTATTGAAATTAATAACTCCTGCTTACAATAAACCAAAAAGGAAATAATAAATTCATAATAATTTATTAAAAAAATTAGCATTTCGCAAACAAAACTAAGTGTGGACCAGCCCTACTGGGAATACCACAGTAAAAAAAGCCACTTTGTACTCTACCTCGAAGGTGGTGCGGAATAGAGTGCACGTTTCATGATAAATATAAAAGTTACCAGTTGAAGAATCAAAATATCTCAGAAACGGTTATCGTTACAAGAAAAAGTAGGAAACAATTTTTTGTACGAACTTTTTAAGCTAGAAATTCGTCATACTTTGTTTTTCTGTAGAGGTAACCGTTACTGAGATATTTGCGAAAGGTCACTTTTGGTGATCTTTGATCCTGCAATAAAATGTAACGCAGCATTCGGATCGATGGAGTCTTTTGACATTTTGTTTAGCGAATTTTGTTTGACATTTTGTTCACACATAAATCCAGCTTTCCTTTAATTTTTTCGAAGTTTCGCCTTTTTTATGTCACAATAATACCCTTTGAAGGACTATAATACCCTTTGAAGTTAGGGAATGTAAGTCCACCTTTCATGATTTTCTTCGCTGCTATACAGGTTGCTAATCATTTAAGGGGTGTGGTGGCATTGTGTCGCTACATTGCCATCAGCGGATCGTAAACTTGAACGAGCGCGCCTGTTAAAGTGCGAGAGTTATGACAACTGCATCTAAAGCTTTAATCAACACGTGCCAACCTAATTAAAGTTAAAGACTTTTGCTTAAGCATACACTCAGTCTAAGTGTGTAATCTTTAGTTCAGTTGAGATCATCAACGTGGAACGACAGCCCGACGACGGGCCTTGGCCACCTGGATCCATTTCCTCCAATTGTTTCGGTCACGTGACCGCGTCCTCCAGTCTTGGAACTCCAATAGTTGCTCGGCGTCCACATACACTGAGCTCTCCCAACGAGCTCTGGGTCTTCTTCTTGGCCTCGCTCCGTCGACTCGCCTTGCGTTCATGACACGTTTTGGCATGCGATCGTCATTCATGCATTGCACGTGCCCAGCCCACAGTAACCGTTGTAATTTGACGATCATGCAGACTTCTAGTTCATCATAAAGTTCGTACAACTCATTATTGTACCGGATGCGCCATCCATCTCGGTCGTGAACAGCCCCAAAAATCCACCGTAGAACTTTCCGTTCGAAGGTTAATTGAGATCGCTGCAATAAATAATTCAGAATTGATTTTCGTCTTTTTTTTATAGTTTAATTGATTAGAAGTCTTAAGTCGAGCGTGGCATTCCTTCAATCGCGATAGCTATGCACGTAATCGGATACGCATACAGTTGGAATGCCATGATCTATCACCAAATAGACGCTCGTGTTTATGTTTTCACGCTCAAGCTCTGTACAGACGCACAATTGCTGACGAGGCATTTGTGTTTAGGCTTCCACTCTCGAGCTCTGTACAGTCACACAAGTGCTGACGAAGTATTTGTGTTCGAGCACCATGCAGATACACAAACGCTAACGAGGCATTTGTGTACGTCTGAGTCAGTGGCGGCTCGTGGGAATCAATGTGAGTGGGGCTAGTCTGCAAGGACCAGTACTTGCTTTTTTTGGAAATTCTAAACAGTTTTTAATACCAGTCAAACTAAACTAAAAAAAACTTTAAGTTGAATTCCACCAAATATACATATATATATATATATATATATATATATATATATATATATATATATATATATATATATATATATATATATATATAAAGTATATATATAGTAAATATTTGCTTCAAAGATCAATTATATTAAAAACAGTGTACTATATATAGAATTTTCTCACACATTTTAAATGCAATCAGAATTTCGCATAAAATATCGTACGTACAGATCTGTATGCATCATATAAAATCATGTATAAGCTAAGCACACAATTTTTTTATCACGATAATATCACCTTAATCCCTTATCAACAAGCACTGTTAACCCAAAACCATCGTTTATCCTTCATTTGCAAAAACTAATTAGCTCAATTTAACCCACTGATACTACACACACTTCATTCAGTTAGCGAACGACGAAAAAGCGATATACCAATAAAAGCTCATATTCAAGACTTAGCCCATTGATTACTCTTTTGGTCATTGCGTATGACATGCACACACTTTACGCTCATTGAAATTTTTCATTCATTTTCTCTCTTTTTTGGGGCTAGTTTAGCTTAGCCCGGCGCGCATTGCTTGTATATGGAACTGAATATGGAAAAAAATATGAAAAGAGCATCGTGCGCATATTGTATCAGCGAAGTAAGTGCTCTTGAATTATACATACAAATTTGTGTAATGAAATACAAATTTTGAAGAGACGAGACAAAAATATTTTAATGGATTTTAACAACAGTAGGTTAACGAAGTATTTTGATAATTTCATTTGCTAAAATAAAATTTTATAGTTGTTTGGTTTCTTAGGTTTCTTTACATTTTGGAATGAAAAAAGATGATGAGGCTAAGCCCCACTAGCCCCATAGGTAGAGCCGCCGCTGCTGAATGGAGACGCATTCGCGTCTGTGTGGTCAGCACTCATGACTTACATAATTGGCCCGCAGACGGCGATCATCATCAGTTGCACTGGATTCGAATCCGATTTGGCACTAAACCATATTATTATTGTAAACAAAGTATTGTTTTTATGTTAAAGAAAAGCGTTTAATTTGCCACCATAGGAGTAATACTCAACCCGTCTCTCCAGGCACTTAATCATAAACGCTGTTAGGCTGATCGGTCTAAGGTACTTTGTATCTGAATAGTCATCTCTTCCAGTTATTGGTATGAAGGCTACCTTAACCTGCCCAAAACTTAACATATATTGAAATTCATTACTGAATTAGAACTAAAAATTCTTCTTTCTCTTTCTCTTACAACTGATGTAATAAAAATATAAATAAAAAACGAGAATCATTCATTACTTTTCAGCTGACGAAAGCAATTGAAATAGCACTTGAAAGATTCTAAGTTGCGAGATTCCGGCAATTTTACAATGTCGCTCTACTTTGGACAAAATATGAGTAAGCTACAGTAAATTTACACATAGCCTAACGTCTGTAGTAAATTAATGCGAAAGCAGATCTACTGTTCAATTCCTTGTGCGATCCATATTTGCGAGATATGTAGGTCAAAAACTAGAATCATACTAATCTAACTCGAGTAATCTAAAAAATAAAAATTAAAACTAAAATGATTTAACTAGAGAATGGTTCCTACTCTAAAAATAAGAACGAATAATGTGACGTACTATGCTGTCATAAAAACTTATTGAGTGTAAAATGTATCGAAAAATCACAAGCTTACAAATATCAGTTTCAGCAACATAATTGCTCATTGTCATAATTAAAGTGACCCGAATCTCGGGACCATCATCATTACCGACATTACATTTTGCCGGCTGCGCATAATTATGAAATATCCTTAAGCAAATAATGGCAAGTGGCCGATGCTCGACTGAAATTGAATCACGGCTCTGAAAGACTGATAAACTTGCAAAATGTAATTATGCTATTCGAATAATGATGGTCGGTCGACATTTACCATTGTATCCATGGCTACTTGATCGTACCAATGATAAATTCCATTAGCTAAGGTTACAATGTTTCAAAATCTCAACTACTCTGGGTGAACTAATATCGGTTTGGACTGAAACAAGCTGGAAATTATTTGTATACTCACCGCTCGGCAGGACGTTATTTTTACGACTCCAAGTAATGTTCGGAGTGGGATTTCCTGAAGCTGAACACTCAATCCGAACTGATGAACCTTTCTTGACTTGAAGATGTCCACCTGAGCTGATATGGTTTATTCGTGATGGAACTGAAAAGATAGAAAATACATTTTTAATAAGAATATTTTTAAATCTTAGATATTCAAAATCTTAAACATAAAAGATTTTAAATATTTAAAGAAAATTTCTTTATTGATTTTAGTAATGCATGTATTTTAATCGATTTTTGGTATTTCTCTTACATTGCAATCTATAATTCTTTATAGAACATGTTAGTAAACGAAAATTCTGTATCTCTTCTGTATCGCACAATTTAAGGTAAGTAAACATTGAAATACATTGAAACATTCAAAAATTGTCACCTTATTTGAATATTTGGTTCCATTTGTTATACTAGTTGCCCAACTTGAGTCTATCTGAGCAAATTTTGAAAATTAAATCCATTAACACTTTGTCCAATCAGGCACAGTATGATGCAACACAATTATATAAAGTTCAAACCTATCTATTGAGTTGAGGAATAAGTTCGTAGCGTTTTCATCAGAGTTTTATTGAATAAAAACAAACAATAATTATAGCAACAAATTTATTAATACTGTATTCATCGTTGCTGTTTATGACCTACTCCCACCCCTCGATCAGCTTGTTAATCCTGTTCTACCAAAAATCGTCCGGAATGGTGTCAAAGAAATTGTTGAGTAAGTTTTTCGTATCGTTTCGCCGTTCAATGTAGCAACCCTCATTTGGCTGGACATTGTGCGGAACAGATGGTAATCATTTGGCGTATGTTCAAACGGTTATTGTTACAAGAAAAAGTTATATAATCTTTTTGCAGACAATTTTTAAGCTAGAAATTCATTATACATTGATTTTCTGTAAAAGTGCCCGTTACTGAGATATTTGAGAAAGGTCCTTTTGGTGACCTTTGAACCCGTATATAGAGTAACGCAGCACTCAAATCGATGGGGACTTTTGAAATTTTGTTCAGCACGCCAGTACCAAGGTTTACACCAAAATCCTGCTTTCCCCTAATTTTTGTCCGAAGCACCATGTCAAATTTCCTTGGACTATTAGCTGAATTGCCTCATGCACGCGGCGCAGTTGAGCAATATAGGGTTCCTTGCTGACCGTAAGGTTCCTCTCAATGCAATCAAGGTTTCCAGGTGTACCAAACGCAGATCATGGTGTTAAGTCGTCTTGACTTTCGGCTTTGGCGTTTCTACTGGAGCTGCCCAAACTATTCTTTGTTTCATATTGACGTACAGGCACCATTTCTTATCGCCCGTGACGAGTCGGTACAAAAACGTCAATTGTGTCATCGTGAGGCTCGGTGGCGGGCAAGACATTGAGAAGCAATTTGAAAGCGATTTTCTTTGTTGCTATCGGTCAGCTCTTGGGACAGCCTGGCTTCCAATTTTGTGGAAAATCCCATTGAATGAAGACAACTGAGAATCGTTTCCTGATTGCAGTTTATTTCCATGGCCAATTCACGGCTTTTTTGGTAACCATCCTACTTCAAAAGTGCTTTGAAATACTGCTCGTCGAATTCTTCCGTTGCGAGACGGGTCATTGAGGTTAAAACCACTCGTTTTGAGCTTCGCGAACCATTTCTGTTCTGTAGATACTTTTATGACATCGTCTCAGTTTACGTCACATATGATCGGGCTGCTACGGCAGCTTTTTGATTTCGATGAAGACCAAAGAAAAACAAGCGTCAATAATGCTAATTTTTACCCCCTAGTTACTCTATTTCTAAACATTAAAACAGTTCTAAGCATAACAATGATTAACACAGTTTTGTAAAGCATAAAGGGTTTTTTTGAATAAATATAAGCTCTTTGCCAATCAGCAAACAAATCGTATTACTAAGAGCAAATACAAACTTATACTACGAACTTATTTCTCAGCCGAATATGTATATATATATATATATATATATATATAAATATATATATATATATATATATATATATATATATATATATATATATATATATATATATATATATATATATATATATATATATATATATAAACCCATATCAGTCTGAAATATATGTCAACAGCTTTTACTTTATGGTAATAAAATATTGCTAGTTAGTTATTTTTTTGACAATCACCGTCGCCCAGAATTTCAAATTGGTATGAATCAATGAATCAAAGTAATATACCACTCATTGGTTTTCTAATCCTGTATATACATAGATGCATTCCAACCACCTTCTCTATAATTTTGGTTGATTGATTTCACAGTACGTATTAGCTTTACTTTTATAAAACTAGAATATGGTCGGCTTGGTCACATGGGCCCTGGTCCGCTCCTGGAGACGAACACTTTGAGGCTTATTATGCACTCGTTGTTGCTAGTGCATTATACAAAAAAAGAAAACACACTCGCGAGGGACGCTGGATGTTCTGAATGCTTTTAGTTCAGCGATATGGCCAAATTTTCTAGAGGCCCTTGAGTGAGAGATGACTGTTGGTTTTATGTTGGTTTGGAAATGTTGGTTTTAATGTGGGAGATGACCATTTATTAGTCATGTTCTGAGATTCTGTGAAAAATGTTCAACTAATGCACGGAAAGGGGGGCCTGGTAGCTCTGCTCGCTAAGGCGTCAGGTCGAAAAGCTGCGTCCTACGGAGTCAGCGGGTTCGAATCCCGCCAGTGCCATGGCTGTAAGTGTGAATGCGTGCGATTGTCCATGAGGGTGGCAAATGGACCCAAACTGGTGGCATAATGCTGACCGCGTTCCCGGCAACCATCTCCACGAACCCAAACTAACCTAATATATGAAAAAAACCAGGGATCCGACCGCAAAAATATTACAACCAATAGAGCACATGGACCCATTATCAGATCAGACCTGTGAAATGCTATATATGATATAAGATGTGCTCTTAATAGCTTACGCTGATGATGCAGCAGGAGCTATCACCTCCATATATCCCTTCCTCTCTCAGCTAAAACAAAAGCAGGTAAAAAGAAGAGTTGAATTCTAAATGAAAGTCCATGGCCACTAGTTGACGATCACGATAGCTTACTCAATATTACGCGAAGATATCGGCCACCACGTTGAAATTTAAAAAGTTTCCAGCTAGGATGGAAAGCGTGCAACATAAAGGAGTGGTATAAATCACAACTAGTTACCAAACGTATCAGAAAACGATGTTCTGGTTATAACATGGGTAGTTTCTGTCGACTTACTGGCAAACGGGCGTAGGCAGGTATTTTTGAATAACTCAGAGAGGTAGCAACCTCTCAGCCACAAATGCTTGAAAGATCTCTGGGCAACCAACTTTTACTTAGCCGTGACTTTGGTGAAATCAATTTCTTTCAGGTCACGATTACTTTGAAAAACTGAAACACCTTCACAGAATGGAGAAAGTCAAGACTGCAATAAAAAAATCCATAATTCATCTGACACTTTATTCTTAGAAGACGATTTGACACTTTGATTATAGAAAGTGCTTAAGCACGTGTTTTAGTATACGTAAGCAGCCCTGGAAGAGCTTGATAGAGTCAAACTAATGAGAAAACGGTCCCGAATCCGGTGAGCGAAAATCTCACATAATCTTACCTCTTCTGCAAGAAATCTTCTGAAATTTTTTTGAAATCAGTTCAAAAAAACTAACGAAATTCTCAACACTGAGTTTTAAAATCTATTGTTTGCTATTGATGTGGTCTGGTTGCCCTTTAAATGTTTTGTTTATAACATATATGGTTTTGTTGGCCTACTTTGGGTTTCGGCTTTCTTAGACTTAAGTATGTACAGATATTTTCTTAGCCTAATATGTCATTCCGTTGTTCTAGTATTTTTTGATAGTACATTCACATTGGGCGCACATTTAAAATAGTTTGTTGCAGGCGCAAAAATATCAAATTATTTTTAAACTAAGTAATATGTGCTTCCATTAAAAAAATGAAATCAGACTGCTTGGATATATTTTGAAAATATATTGGTTTTAACTAACTTATATCATTAGCATGTGATCGAACTGAAATTCCAATTTAAACGATGTAGTATTCCGTTATGCTGCGGGTATTATATGATCGTTGCAGGTGTAAAGCAAAATCGTTTTCAATTTTAATTACACTTCATACCTTAAGTTATAATTTTGAAGTCGTAAGAGATAGGTTTCTAGCAGTCCTGTTCTCTCCAACACAGTCCGGAGGGTTTAAGCCCATTTTAAATTTTTGGACAGGATTTGTTCATTTCTCCTCGCTTAAAATTCATTCATTGATAGATATTTAACAATCCTGTTCGGGTAAATATAGTGACTGTTGGTGTTGGAGTCTGCCTCCATAAAATAGCTCAGAATGTGATACTTAGATTAAAAATCATTAATTATGTACTGATTTCCAATAACTTTGATTTTCTTAAAGCTGCTATCATTTGTGTGACTTTACGTCTGATGACGTTTATGTAGTGGATATATAATATTTTCTCATTGATTTAGACATATTTAATTAATTCAGACGGATTTCGTCAAGACGAATACAGGGAGCTATAGGGCATTGGTTCTTATGCTGGAATATGATGTGGTTGGTCTTGAAGGAAGTTTATATCCAGTTTGCTACGTCAGAGACGCACTTGAGGGATCCGAATTGTTTCTTCCCTTGAAGAATGCTGTTATTTATGCTAACTAAAGGCAAGATGGAAATGAACCAGCCTTTAAGTGCATGCTCAGTGCATACTTTCGAAACCACTTTGTCAAAATAGAATTTCCGATGTAGATTAAAATTTTTAATGTAAATAAAAAGTTGTTCAATTTTAATCATCCCGCAAAAACAATTCCAATTTGATTCTGCTTTCGGAGGCTGATTCCGCAAAACGATCGAGTTTCCCGTTTCAATGTTCTCAGCTTTGATAAGCTTTAGAGATGATATACGTTGTCCATGCTGATTTATAGACAAGAAGGAAACCGTGATCAAATTCAATTACTTTTACTAAGTAAAATTAAATCCATGGATATAAGTCGAAGATGTTAAAATTTGTCACAGCTAGCATAAATAAAAATGTAATGATTTCCAACTGCAAGTGGTCACGCCAGTCAAGTAAGCACTGTGTGCTGGTGTCTGATGAGAATCAGTGCATACTTTCGAAACCACTTTGTCAAAATAGAATTTCCGATGTAGATTAAAATTTTTAATGTAAATAAAAAGTTGTTCAATTTTAAATTTATCCCACAAAAACAATTCCAATTTAAGTGTATGTTAAAATTTTTTGTTAGAATCTTTGCTATTTAATTTTAAAGGATTTTGAAATCTTCGGATGTTAATTTGTCGAAACCTGAAGAAACTCTGGTTTTTAGTTCAGTTTATCCATAATTTTCACTAGTTCGCTTAGTACTGAAGATCTTAAATGAATAATGACATAGCTCTCAGATATGTTACAATCACTTTGATCAAATGCATTATTGAATTGTTAGGTGACGTTAGTACCAATCGTTGCAAAGTAATTATGCGACATTTTGAGGAGCATAAAATAATGATCCCCTTATGAATAATTCATTAAAAGAAGTTGTTTGCTGCATATTTTGAACTACTTCCACTCGAGGCTTCAAACTTTTTTGAGTAAAATTCGTCTTTAACGTCCTTTATTAGTCGACTGAACTCGCCTTTTCAAAAGTTTCTAGTTCTGCTTCTTTATTGTGGAATTTTGATCTTCGATGTATATTTTTGCTTATGTTTTGAAACATCTATAACTGTTTTGGTTGTCCATGGATCTTGGCGTAGTCGAAAATGCTCCGTTGTTGCTGTGTTAACATGTCAAACAATTTTTCGAAATTAGTTATTATTTTACTACGTCCTATACTATTTTTTGGAAGTAGCTTTGCTTTTACATAACTCCAAATTGCTATTTAATATTTTGTGATCCAAGCCTGGCCATTCATCATCTTCATATGAGGTTCCTTCAGCTAAACGTGAATTTTTTACGACATTAGGTGCGATTTTTTTGCACACCAGATCAACTTTTGTTAAGTATATTGAATACAGCATTAAAATTATTGTTCAATTCAATGTACTTGTAATTCAATGATCTGCTCGGGTGTGCAAAAAACACACTTATTATCTATAAAGGTTTTCGAAGTTTATGCTAAGCGTGTCAGTTAATTCGCATTGAGTAAAGCTCCTTTATTGCATGTAAAAATATCGTGCTAAGCTCTCGTGATATTTGATGATGTCAGCAGTTCAATTTTAGTGTCGGCTAGCATAATTAGTATTTAAAGCACATCAATATGACTTATAAATTCATAATCACCTTGAAAAGGTGCTTTGTAAATCGCACCGTATTAAAGCTATCAGATACATTGACGAGCCTTTAACGGATGTTGAACTAGACAAATATCACGGTATCTTATCCACGGCCTGACTTTCTGCACCAAAAGGAGCTAATACGAGTATATTCATTGAGCTTGCACGCTTGTTTTCCATTACTGTATATCAATATTTCATTTAGGATAACTACTTGATATGGTAGTAATCAAGTAGTTATCCTAAATGAAACATGGATATACAGTAATGAAAAACAAATGTGTACGCTCAATGAATATACTCGTATTAGCTACTTTTGATGCAGAGAGTCAAGCCGTGGATGAGATACCGTGGTATTCGTTTTAATAGTCTTTTAACATTGCTTTTTTACTACCATGAACTTGATTGAGAATAATAACTTTTGAGTTGGAATATAATCTGAATATTTACACTTTCTACCATAATTTACGTTTATGTATCTAATTTGATTTGAAATTCTATTTGGACATTTCATTGTTATTGTTTGTTGCCGTCGCAATAAATTGGACCGGTGTAGTGTAATGGAATCGCCAACGGAGGGCTAGAAAGATCACTGGAACACCAACGCCAATCGATCCATTTATCAGATAAGTATTTGCGATTTTTCCTATTATTAGTTCCCCTGGAACTCTGGCCTTGCCTGGACCGGAACAACGCATTTGTATAATTTTTAGATATTTCGTGATTCAGGAGCACTTCTCTAAGTTTCTCCCATTTATTGAATCAAACCACAATGGCCAAAGTGCCGAAAACTCAAGAGAAATAATTGATCTGCAATAGGAAATATATTTTTTTCCTGGGAGGGGCCAGCCTTGGGTCTCAGGGGGTCCCGGCTTCTCCTAAGGCCCCCTACGATGCGCCTATGCCACTTAAAAAAACGCAGCCCATTTGTTTGATTTTCGTGCCTGCCTCATGTGAACGATCTCGAATTTATCAGAATCATTACAGATTTATAATCCATATGTGATATATATTATTTAACACATTTTAGCTTTCATCTCCTATCTAAAAAAAAAGGTCTTTGATAGATTTAACTTTCAAAGTTACAAGATTTTCCGCTGTTTTCCTTGAATTTGCTACTTCACAAACTGAATTATAACTTCAGATATGATAATTACCGCGTAAAACGTGCTTAGAAGGCAGTGTGACTTTCTTCCTGTACCATAATGTCAATTATTCTCTGACAAAACAGGGACTGGTCAATGTCGAGGATGGAATCACTTGAATTGGACTAGCTAAATTTTAGCTAGTTTGTGAAATGCTCTGTAATCAAAATTTCTTCAAGATGTTTATAAAATAATTCCCGTTAACTTACGTGCACGCTTTTGTGCTTTTCAATTATTTTCCCTTCTTTCGAAACTGCATGAGGTAACACAAATATAACGAGCCCGATTGACGAAATACTGTTTTGACTCGATTTTACGAAGCTCATCAATAAGCATCTGTAATTTATTCCGTATTTTTACAGCTGATTTGTATCTCCTCTCGAATATTTCATTTCGACCCTCCTCTTTTGATCGCGTATTTTCTTTATCTTATTATTCAATGCAATTGGTCTATGTATATCAGTCTCCTTTAACTTCAAGCCCTTTTACCATTGAAATCCTACCAACAGTTGTAGCTTTTCAATTATCTTC
This sequence comes from Nemotelus pantherinus, assembly GCA_963978885.1. Classification (NCBI taxonomy): domain Eukaryota; kingdom Metazoa; phylum Arthropoda; class Insecta; order Diptera; family Stratiomyidae; genus Nemotelus; species Nemotelus pantherinus. The sequence goes on from OZ022264.1 coordinate 84,196,052, forward strand.
AATCTTAAATCATAGCTCGGCGCCACTAAAGACAATAATTCAATTTAAATTAGACGCAATCGGTCTTATGGCTGTTAACCAGACAAACGGACGCTGTAGAGCCACTTTTAATATTTTAAACTTTCGGAACGCGCCAGATTAATTGCGATTCGCCCTATCATCGACATCTTCGGAAGCTCTCTGCCTTCTTCAGGAACAAGCAAAAATCAAAGTCTGTTATTATCGGCAATGTCAATAGCTTTCGAATAATCAAATTTTTATGTCTATCTCGTTACGAGATTCGATCAACTTAAATTAGAAAACTTTGCGAGGGCTGCCACAATAACAATTTGACCATAAAGATCAGACCGAGTGCGTTGGGTTGAAAACACTGCGAAGGCAGCGCAAGGTCAGAGAAGGCCAGAGAAGTAAAATATTATAAAAAGTCCATTAAAGGAACTGTATAAGTCTTTTCGCAATGGCTACAGCGAGTTTTAAGATTTTTATTATTCTACTGTTGATTTTTTACGACTAAGCAAATTCCGACCGCGCGAAGAAAAATTTCTTGTTCTATCGGAATAATGTTTTCCAAACATGCAAAAAAACAACATGCGAACATAAAGCAGTGCGACGACGGCGGAAGCACTTTTTTCTACGGGGCCATAAATATGCTATCGTATTGACCGAGGCGAACGTTCTCGGCCAAATAAAATGGAATGTTTTCTCAGTAAAACGAAACAACATGAAGCATTATTAACCACGAAGCAATAATGTGTATGGCTCGTCTTTTTCTGTGAGACAGATTACAGGAACTAATGGGTTATTTTCAATTACGTTTGCGAATAGCACGTAAACTTGGCAAAAACTTTAATTTCTGGTTGAATAATTTGGTGTTTTCGAACGCGACTGAAAGTAATTTAAATTTGTGCTCTGCATTTTGGCAATTCAGTAGTGATACGTTCTATCTACATTTTAGTACCTTCGAGATATTCAGTAATTTGTGTTTTGATTTGTACTGGAGATATGTGGAGAGTACATTTTTCAACATCATTTTTGACATACTTCCACAAAAAAGGGTTTGTCAAATTTTGTAGAATGATGCAATAGAGTTTTTGAATCCGGTGTTAACTCAAAAATGGGAAAAATGTAAATAGAACCTTCATGTTCGGCAGGGTAGTTCTGTTCACGGGCTAGTTCACGATTAGCTTCATGAAGATAGACATCGCGTTTTAGTCTGAGACACTATTGCCAGATTGGGCAATTTATCGACGACTGCATTTGGCGACTAAGTTAAATTTTGAGCAACATACTTTCTAGTTTTTGAGCTTCACTGTCTAGCTAAAGATTCAACTACTAAAAATGTATAAAGTTAAGTTCACCTCTAGTTTATTATTTGACCGTGCGTCGAAGGTGGTCAGCAATGAGATTGAAATTTAAAACTGCGTTTTAAAACTCATAGCTCTGAGCAAATGGTCACAATTCAAACAAATTTGGGCAAAGACCTATGAGGTAAAATCTGCTGCTGGAGTGCCAATTTTCGAAGAGCTCGTTTTTTTTATTGCTATTTCATTCTGCAATTAATATAATAATCGATAGATGTCTGAGTATGATAAATTCCATAAAAAACTTAAATTCAAAAAAAAATTCAGTTTAGATGTTTTGACATCTTTGATGCAAATTCGAACTCGCTTTCGAAGTTGAGAGGATTTTCGTATAGCTAGCAACGAGGTTGATGAGCTGTTTTGTACTGCAATCATCGAGCAGCCTGGAATGCCAGGTATCTACTCCGTTACAGCTACTCATAGCCCACCTGGATCTTCTGCTGCCACGCAAACTCGATCGCAGCTGCAAAACCCTGCGATAACAGCTCAGCGAGCGAACGAGAGAACAGCGAGCTCAACACCAGCCACCAGGTAGTCACCAACAGCACCTCAGCCCATTACTGCCTGCGCTTCAACCAGTGTCAACTGGCTTATCTGGGCAAACTGCCCTGTTTTTATCTCTGGATAATATGCTAGTGCTGCAACAATCACTTGATACACAGCAACAACTGCCAACTCCGTTACAGTCAGTGACTTAACCTTTGCTTCTATCTACTGGCTTAACCTGCTATTTCTGTGCAAAGTGCCTGCTCGAATTTGCGTCAAGCTACACAACATAAAATACATTCTGCGACAACTTTGATTGCTGGTACTCCTCTTCTAAAAGTCTTTGTGACTAGACTTATATATAAGACAAAAAGAATATATAAGAAGAACTACATCGAACACAAACTTGGATTTTCAACAGCCCTTCTTGACTGCACTAAACTTACTCCAGACAACATCGCTAAAAAGTTGAGTAACGGGTGACAACTAAAAATCTGCACTGAAGTTGAAAGTTAGGAACATAGTCTAAAAATACGTATTTTGGCTCAATGGATGCATCAAATTATTTTTACTAGCTCTGGCAACACAGTTGCCATTACTCGCAGTATTATAATATCGAAATGGCGTCGGAACAAGAACGGTTGTGCGAGCGCATTGTACGCTTTTACGAAAGTAATTCGGATTATGGTAAAAAGTTTACTGTGGACCATTTTGTGTTGGAAAATGTACCTAAACGAACAATCTATAGTGTTTTACAGCGATTAACTGTAAAAAGAAAAGTTGGTAGTGGCCGGAGACCAACAGTTATGGACGCTAAGAACATTCGAAAGCTTAAAAGACTTTTTAACGACAAAGATAACATCAGTCAACGAGACGCAGCAAGAAATTTCAACTGTTCACAGCAATGCATCTCGAAAGCTTTGAAAAGATGTGAAATTACTTGCAAGCATAAACAAAGGGCACCCAAATACACAATAAGTGAAATCGCGACAATAAAATCTCAGTGTCGTTGGATGTGTAGAAATTTTCGCGGAAAATCTCTTGGACGACGAAAGCTATTTTGGGTTAAGTCGAAGCCAAATGCCAGGAAATAATATATTTTACACATCTGACCCGTCTACAACTCCCCCAGATGTAAAATATAAGTTCAAGCAAAAATTTGAACCGAAAGTTATGCTGTATATAGCGATTTCTGAGAAGGGCATATCGAAGCCTTGGTTCAAACCAAGTGGACTCGCCATCAATCAAGAAGTCTATCAAAAACAGTGTTTGCAGTGAATTCTGATTCCATATCTTAAAGCAAATCATTCTGATGGCAATTATGTCTTCTGACCTGATAAAGCTACGTCACATTATGCCAAAAACACAATTGAGTACCTCCAGTCTAAAAATATACCATTTGTTTCAAAAGAGCGAAACCCAACAAACTTGCCCCAGTGTAGACCGATTGAAGATTTTTTCGGAAATCTTAGTTCGCAAGTATATCGAAATAACTGGAAAGCAAAAACAGTGAAGCAACTAGTAAATAGGATTCGCAAATGTATTAGAAATTACGATGTAAATAGCGTCCAGAAGGCCTGCGAAGGGATTTTTCCAAAGTAACGCCGTGTTGCGGATAACGGTCCTTTTGACCAAATTCATTAATGTTAGTTTTTTGTTTATATGATAGATATTAAATATTAAAAATTTGAAAAAGATATAAACACTACTTTTCTTACTATGACATATTTTACTCAGTGCAGATTTTTAGTTGTCACCCGTTAGATCATTCAAAATAGCCACCACTGCTGATAACAAGGAATTACTGGAAGCCAGTTTTTGGCCCGCAGTATAATTACCTAAACTTTCATCAGAAGACCTCTAATCTCAAAAAAACTCTAGCGCATCAGAGCCGCTAGAAACACTAATGTTCGAAGAACAGAAGAGGATTTGTGCAGATTTTGAATGTGTATTCTACCACTACTTACTTTTCCTACTTAAAACTAATACACCCTAAGTAATAATAGAATATAAGCTTTATTTAATTTCGGTGACTTCATCGAAATTTACAGCAATAGAAAGGTGTTTGGGGTTTTCATCCGAGAAATGTGCAGATCTTAGGAAATTTAAACATTATTTACTGATTTTCATTGCAAATGTTTGCCATTGGAACGAAAATAACAAAAAGGTCTAGTGCTGGCAGCTCTTTGCTACCACCGTAGCAAGAAATATGTCGCATCTGCCTTACGTTGAAGTCAACCTGCTGTGCAAATTTTGTACTGACCCAATGACTGCATTGGAAGTTATAGGGATGCAAAGAAAATTAGGGTTATCATTCGCAAAAGTTTTCAAATTTTCTAGATCTTAATATTTGGTGTTTATTTTCACTATAAGATCGCTGTAATTTGAAAATTCTATGATAAAATCGCTTACTTAAGATACGCCAAAAAAAATACAGAAACGACCATGGCTGGCAACCCTATCATTATTTTGAAATTAAATTTCTACTGAATATTGCCTACAATAATTTTTATTTGCCATTTATGATTCCATGACTGTACTGGAAGCTATAGGGCAAAGAGCTTTATTTTCTTCAGGAATATTCCAAATTTAAGACACCAAAATTACCAAAGCTGGCAGCTCCAACCGGGTTTTTCAACCGAATTTTTAATGTTCAGCGACTATGTACATTTCGTCAAAATCGAATGACTGAATCAGAATTTATAGGGACAAAAGCAGTTATTTTCTTACCGATTTTTCAAAATGGCACCACTGGCTCAAAATTGCCTGCATTTCAAAATCACTTCCATCAGACCTGGTCCTACTCAAGACTAATACAATTTGCAATTGTCAGCCAATTCTTATTATTGGATCGTGAGTTTCCGTGAACAGAAGGTTTTGATGCTAAAAATATAGGTTAATTGGGAGAGGGTTAATAGGCGTGCCCGTTGTAAAATTTCAAATTTTTTTCTATAGCTGTGTAGACAAAGCATAAGATTTATATATGAGTGGCTTTTTTTCAAGACTCGACATTTTTTCCGGAGATCCGATAATTTGAAGATTTTCTGAAAGTTTCATAATGATTGAATAGCTCTGTCAAAAGTTATCGCAATTTAAAAATGATCAAATTTTCCCGTTCTCTTTTTAGGCACCTAGCGCACACAGGGGGTTAAAAAATTCCAAAACATTATCCGATTCACAGTAAGAACACGTTCTAAATTCATTCCGTTGCCTTAATTTTTGCAAAAATTTTTTTTGGACGGAACAATAGGTATATTAAAAATATCACTTAAATGACCGCCAGCGCCAAAGGGTTAAAGATAATTGACATAAGTGAGACCTGGACCTATTCTGCATAAACACAAATGTGTCCTGAAAGCTTCAGCTGAATTGGATGGGGCGTTTCTGAGAAATAGTCACGGAATTTTTTTTGAGTATATATATATATATATATATATATATATATATATATATATATATATATATATATATATATATATATATATGTATATATATATATATATATATATATATATATATATATATAAATATATATATATATATATATATATATATATATATATATATATATATATATATATATATATATATATATATATACATATATATATATATATATATATATATATATATATATATATATATATATATATATATATATATATATATATATATATGTATATATATATACTGATGTGGCCAAATTATTATCACCTCATATAAAATCATTGTTAATCCTATTTAGAATCGAGGAACTATAGTTATTTTTATTGTTGGTTTGTAATTAGATTAGGTGTCCTTAACTACGAAGATTCGTGGAATGAAAAGATCCTTTTCCGCGGAATTACCTCCGTAATGGGTAATTAATTACCTGCAGCCATTTTGAGATAAATATGAATTCTGAGTTTTTATTGCCCTCTTAATTTGTTTGAGCTGCTAATTGTTTCTGTTTTATGGTTTCTAAGTAGCATTTAAGGTGAAGTATTTTACCGAAAAATTTCAGTCTCCTTTTTGACTTTTGAAGGAGAACGTAAAAGTGGCTTTTGTAAAAGTAGTGATTTTTCAATATGGGTAAAGCAAAAGATATCAGTTCAGTGGTGAAAGCTAAAATTTCTACGTATTTGGAAGTAGGACACTATACTTATGCGCAAATAGCTCAAAAAGTGGGAGTAAGTAGGTCATTTGTTAGCAAATTTGCGAAAAGTAGAGTTGTCCGGCCGTCAGGAAGTCCGAAAAGAAAGGGGAAATGCGGTCGCAAGCCTAAAACAACAACCAGTCAAGACAGATATTTATTGCGAAAAGCGAAAGAAGACCGAACGCTATCCAGCAAGTCCCTAAGAGGTACTCTACGCGACGTTGGTGTGGAAATATCGGAGAGAACAGTTAGGCGTCGACTTTTCCAATCTGGGCTCTGTGCAAGACGTCCTCGTCAAAAGCAAAAACTAAATGCTAGGATGATACTACAAAGGAAAACGTGGGCGAATGAACATTTATCATGGTCTGCAGTCGATTGGGAAAAGGTATAAACTAATAATATCTCTTTTTTAAATATTACCTTGTCACACTTGAAATGACACAAATGACACTTGTCAAAAAGTTCGTCTTTTGACTTTATCCTTTTTTTATTTTCTGATCAGGTTATATTCAGCGATGAAACGATGATGAGTTTAACACTACCAATGGTCAGGACTGTCCGCAGATACAAAGGAGAGGAATATTCAGCTTCGTGTGTTCAGCAACGAGTCAAACAACCAGTCAGGGTCATGATTTGGTCGGCAATTTCATCGAAAGGACTCTTCCCACTTTACGTAGTCGAGGGAACAATGAATGCCAATCAATATTTAACTGTTCTACAGACACAATTGGTACCGACTCTCAACGAAAAATTTAATGGAGAAGCGATTTTCATGCACGACAAGGCTCCATGCCATACGGCGAAGAAAATCATTGAATTTCTAAGAACACAAGGTATCCAAATCCTTGATTGGCCAGCAAATAGTCCAGATATGAATCCGATCGAAAATATCTGGGCTATTTTTAAACAAAAAGTGGCAGAAAACTGCCCCCGGACAAAATCAGACTTGATTGCAGCAATGAAGGAAGTCTGGCAAAATGATACGGATTTAATCGAAAAAGCCAAAAATACGATAAGTGGAATGCCTCGTAGAATACAGCGTTTAAAAGATGCGAAAGGAATGTTCACTAAATACTAATAAATATGTTAATTACAATAAGTTTTAGTTTTTATTTGTAAAAGGTGTAATTTAGGACAAAAAACTTAAGATTTTCAGAAGGTGATAATAATTTGGCCACATCAGTATATCTCCAAAGCAGACCCTATGGGCATACAAACAAATGGTGAGACCTATCCTCCTATATGGAGCAGCAGTGTGGTGGAAGAAAACCATACAAAAAACCGCTATAAATAGGCTCAACAAGCTTCAAAGGATGGCCTGCCTGCTGATTACAGGAGCAATTAGCTCCACTCTAACAGCAGGAATGGAGGCCCTTCCAAACATTGAACCGCTGCACCTCAAAATTCAGGAGGAAGCAGCGAGACAAGCCATTAGCCTACAACAAGCCTACAGGTATAAATCAGAGGACCTCAAAGGCCACCTAAAAATCCTGGAGGACGTCAGGCCCATAATGGAAATGTTAAACCTCAGCGACCAAATAAAAACTGAGACAGCATTCGAGAAGAGGTTCAAGGTCACAATTCCATCAAGGGACAAATGGAAGGATGGACCACCTCCCTCGTACAAAGGAGCGCAAATGTGGTATACGGATGGTTCAAAGATGGATTGTGGAGTAGGAGCAGGGATCGTAGGTCCCAAGTGCAAAATGCATTTCCCTCTCCAAAAAGAAGCCACGATCTATCAAGCGGAACTATCTGCCATATTAAGAGCCTCACAAACAATAAAAATAAGGAATACAAAAAGGGTCAGAATAAAAATCCTATCGGATAGTCAAGCGGCTCTCATGGCTATCAATCGCGATCAAATAAATTCTGCTATTCTCCTAGAGGTGAGAGAGGCCCTTAATGAAATAGGGGCACAGAACAGCCTCGAGTTGATATGGATCCCCGGCCATGAGGGGCACCGAGGAAACGAGGAAGCTGATACCAGAGCCAAAAAAGGAGCAAAAATGCCCTTCATAGGTCCTTCTCCGTACTGGGGCTTTATAAAAGCAGATACGGAAAAGGAAATTAAAGCATGGAGCAAAAAGAAGATCAAAGACTACTGGCTTAATATTGAGGGTTTAAAATACTCAAAAAAATACCTTGGCTTCGATAATAAAAGAGCAAAAGAAGCAGTGGCTCTCTGCAAAAGTGGCATAAGAGCCCTATGCGGAGCATTGACAGGACACCTTCCATGCAAAAAGTACCTCCACAGGATAGGTGAGGAGCACGATGACCGCTGCAGATACTGTGGGGACACGACAGAGTGTGTAGAACATCTGCTCACAGTCTGTCCAGCACTAGCGAGAAGAAGATTCGAGCTACTTGGCTCTGCTCTTCCTTCCACCAGGGACATCACAAATGTCCCGTCAAGGAACATATCCAGGTTCATTAGAAGCCTGGACATCCTATAGGACATAACGCAAAGGAGGCACAATAGACCCAGGAGGTCGCAGTGCTAGGGTCCCTCTGGACCCACTCCAGGCCATCATCATCATCATCATCATATATATATATATATATATATATATATATATATATATATATATATATATATATATATATATATATATATATATATATATATATATATATATATATATATACATATATATATATATATATATATATATATATATATATATATATATATATATATATATATATATATATATATATATATATATATATATATATATATATATATATATATATATATATATATATATATATATATATATATATATATATATATATATATATATATATATATATATATATATATATATATATATATATATATATATATATATATATATATATATATATATATATATATATATATATATATATATATGGAAATATGAATTTGTGGCCAAGTCGATTTTAATACTAGTGTTCTTTGAACATTAGTCAAAAGTCTAGCGCATCAGAGCCGCTAGAAAACTGATTTTCGAAGAAATTGTCTGTGAATGACAAAAAGCCTTTCGCATTAGAACCGCTAGAAAACTAATTTTCGAAAAATGTCTTTTATTGACAAAAAAATGTGGAAAGACGTTATACACTTTTTTATAGAATCATATCAACCATTCCTTATCCAAAGCAACAACACCCAACTATAGCATTAATGATGGAAATGTTCAGTGCTGGCAACACTTTTCCAACGAAGCAGCAATCAGTTTGCCATGACAAGCTCATTCTTAAATCAACTTATCGTTTGAATTCGTTCTCATCAGAGGATTTCATCGAAAGTTTCAGCGGTTAGTAGTTGTTTGAGGCTGCCATCCGAAAAATGTTCAAAGCTCGGCAAATTTAAAAATTGGTTTCTTATTTATATTGCCAATTCTTTGCATATGAGTATTTAATTTGAAGCATCTGTTGGTGCAGTATTTACGAAAATGGCAAATGCTGGTTACCCTGTGTCCGCAGCAAAGAAAAATATATACCAAATCTGCTTCACGTTAAGTTAAACCCAACCAGTAAATTTCGTTTCGATTAAATCACTGCGCTGGAAGTTATACTTGTGAAAACAAATTTAGAGTTACCACCCTCAAAACTTTTCAAATTTTTAAAGCGGTAATATTTGTTGTTAATTTTCATTGCAGGATCAATTCAAACGACAGAATCGCTCAGTAAAGAAATTCCAAAAAAAATTAAAACTGGTCATAGCTGGCAGCCCTTTCACGATTTTCATACGAAATTCCTACGACATTTGTTTCACATTAAAGTCCATTTACTGCATGAACTTAGTTTTGATTTCATGACTGCACCCGAAGTTATAGGACAAAAAGCTTTATTTTCCCTAGCAATTTTTCAAGATATGGGAGACAAAAATCGCCATAGCTGGCAGCTCTATTCTAATTTTTCTACCAAATTTTCAACACATATTGTTTGGAGTAAGGTCCAAATATCGTGTGAATTTTGTTAAAATATGATAGCTTTGAGTTACTACTTTTATAGTTTTTACATTGTATACACGCTTAGAATTTAATAAAGTCAGTTGCTGTATAACCGTCGTTCCGTTGTGTTGTTTTTGACTGCTAATAAATACTTCACAGTCGCGACGAGGAAAAAAGAATAGATTAAAAGTAAAACCCAGAAAAGTGGTGAGCCCTGAGTAAATCTAGTGAGATATTGAGAGTAAAAGCGTGCAAGTGTAAAGGTTACTAGTGGAAATAAGGTAGACGGAATGACCGAAGGAAAGCCAAACGATATCGATTTCCTACTGCTACTCCTCAGGCAGCAACAAGAATTTTCCAAAACGATGCTGAAGCAGCAGAAAGAATGGATCGAGTCCATCATGGACAATATATCGAGTGCAGTGATTGGAACCAATGCCGTTCCGACGTTTCACCCATTTAATAGGGAGCGGCAACGGTGGAATTGTAATTAAGAACAACTAAACCAACATTTTCACGGATATGGAGTCACGGATCCAGATAAACAAAAGTCGTTTTTCTTGTCGTGGATCGGCATCGAGATTTTTGAGTTAACGAAAAAATTAATCGCAACGCCAGAATTGCAAAAAAAAAGCTTCAGTGAAATAACTGAAAAGTTAACGGATCATTTTAGAAAAAAAACTCATTTTGCTGCCGCAAGGTACACTTTTCATAAGTACACAATGAAACATAAGCAATCGTACAAGGAATGGGTAATGTAATTTTGTGTGCGGTAACAATACATTCAAACATTCGTTTGTAGATGACATGATCAGAGACTTGATTATTTTGCATACAGCACACGAAGTTGTTCGTACCTCTGCCCTGCAAAAATTGCAGCCAACACTAGCTGAAGTTTTACTGATTACTGAATCATTCGAATCTGCATCAAATGCTGTCGGATCTCTCAAAGACGAGGTAAAAGAGAATAAACTAGCGAATGAACACAAAATAAAATGTATTATGGTAAAAGTAATCGCCCGTTAGACAAATACAAAAGTAATAGCAAACGCAATAGTTTTAACACATATAAATCCTGCATAAAATATAATATTTCTCACGCACGCAAAGAATGTAAATACAGAAACTCACAATGCTACAGTTGTGGTCGAAGTGACCATATAGCAGGAGTGTACTCTTCAAACGCAGAAAAGAATTGTAATGGAAAATTTAATACTAATACAAAACGGCACGGGTATGGCGGCAAGAGAGGTAAGAACGAGTTGATACAATTGAAACGGTGCTCAATATTACAGGAGAAATGAAACAAGAAAAATATAAAACGTTCATAAATTTTAAAATAATGGAAAAAGTAATCCGATTTCAAGTCAATTCAGGAGCATCAGTTTCTATTATGAATATTGAAACTTTTGAAAAATTAGGAAGAGCAACTCTTCGAACTTTCTCTTGAGAGTTATTTGGGCTCGGTAAAGCCAAGATAAAAACTCTTGGTTAGTCTACGGCGCAAATTGAATGTGAGGGAAAAGTAAAAAACAGTCGGCTTGAAGTGGCATGTATTTATGGAGGTCATAGCCTGTTTGGAGCTGATTTATTTCAAGCGTTTGGATTTCAAATTCAGCAAGTGTGCTGTGCTACCGAAACTGAGCTTAGAGACATTGACCACTTGTTGGAAAAATATAAGGAAATGTTTCATCCTGCATAAGGGACTATTAAAAACTTTGAAACAAATATATGTTTAAAAGCAGATTCTAAGCCAAAATTTTTTAAAAGTTGCCCGATTCCGTTTGCACGAATGTTAGAATTCAAAGCTGAAGTTAACTAATGAGTGCTGGTATATCAAAACCAATAAATTTCAGTGACTGGGCATCGCCTGTTGTTTTAGTAAGAAAGCCTGACGGTTCAGTTCGAATTTGCGGCAATTTTAAAGTGTCAGTGAATAAACAAATTTAAGTGGAACAATTCGCTTTGCCAAGACGAGAAAGTTTATTATACACTTTCCGATTCGGTAAATATTTCTCGAAATTAGATCTCAAAGACGCGTATTTATAAATGAAGCTGGATGAAAATGCTAGTCATAAACACTCCATTTGGACTTTTTCAGTACCAAAGCTTACCGTATGGCATTGCTAGTGCACGTGCAATTTTTCAAAAATAAGTGTAAATAAAATAACTAATAAAATAAATAAATAAAAAATAACTAATACAAGGTATCAAAGGCTGCACAAATTATTTAGAAGATAAAATTATTTGTGGAGAATCAGTAGAAGAGAATTTCTGTAGATTAGAAAAAGTTTTAAAACTAATACACATGGCCAATATAAGGTGCAAAAGGGAAAAGTGTGCATTTTTGCAAAATTAAATTAACTATTTAGGACGTAAAATCAATGCAAAGAGTATTCAGCCAGATAAATTTGAAGTTGAAGCTGTGAGGAAGTTAAGCCAGCCAAAATGTGTGAAAAAGGTTGAGGCCTTCCTTGGTAAAGTAAATTATTACCATAATTTTTTCGCCGGAAAAATATGATATTCAAGTGGGGACCTCAACAAGAGCATGCGTTCCAAAAGCTGAAAAATTGCATCGTAAAAGCAACAGCATTAGCATATTTTCAAGAAAATTTAACTGTCGTACTCGCTACCGATGCTTGGAGCGGTTATCTCACGTCTGTATTCTGGTGGAAGAGAAAAGGCAATTGCGTTCGCTTCAAAAACTCTTAGTCGGCATCAATTTAACTACAGTCAGATCGAGAAAGAAGAACTTGCAATTATATTTGGAGTTCAACTTTTTCATCAATATCTTTATGGTTGGAAGTTTATCTTAATAACCGATCACAAAATGTTAGTCAGCATTTTCAGTCCAGATAAACATTTACTAACGATGGCTACGGTAGGCAAAGGTAGGCCATGATATTGATGGCTTACAACTTCGAAATTAAGTATCGACCAACACCAGAGCACAGAAACACTGATGCCTTATCTCGTTTGCCTTTGGAATCAGATAAACAATTTGATGAAGAAACCTGCTTAAATGTTGACATAGTCTGTACACTCATCAACGCCGATGTTATTAGAAGAGGATTGAATCTTTCAGGAAGTCATCCAGGTGGTTCAAAATGGGTGGGCAGAACAACTAAAAGCGAAGAATAAGCGCATTATCTCGTATTTTAATCGCAAGCATTCTCTTCTGTATGAGGACGGATTATTGTGTTTGCAGGCCTAGACAACTCGCGTTGTTATTCCAGTCTCCTTCAGAGAGAATCTCTTGAAGCTTCTTCATGAAGGCCATTGAGGAATTGTAAAAATGAAGAAGCTAGCCCGTAATCATTGCTGGTGGGAAAATATTGACAGTGATATTGAAAAACTTGCCAGTGAATGTGAAATATGTAAAGTGGTAGGTTCGAGTCCTGTGCAAGAATTTAATAGTTGGCCTGAAGTACATAAACCTTGGGAAAGAGTTCACATTGACTTTGCGGGACCATTTTGTGATTATATGTGGCTCATATGCGTGGATGCTTACTCTAAATTTTCATTTATACAACAGTTGAAAAGTACAACAACCGAACATACTGTTGAAGCGTTATCCAGTTTATTTGCATTTGCAGGTTTACCACAAACGCAGGTAAGTGATAACGGGCCGCAAGTAAAATGACGAGTCTTTAAGAAAATTTGCGGTCAAAATTGAATCAAACATGTTACAACAGTGAACAGCCCCTTTTCATCCTGCTTCCAATGGGCTAGCAGAAGGTTTTGTACGTACATTCAAAACATCCGTACAAAATAACTTTGCAAAAGGAACAAGCCTTAAGTCAGCAGTCAATAAGTATCTAACCACATATCGCACAATACCCAACTCAAAGAGAATAGTTCCTGCAGAATTATTTCATGGACGCCCTTTCAGAACTTTGTTTACACACATTGCTCAAAGCGCAGAGAAGAAAACATTTTGCGGTAAGACAAAGTTTGTAACTAACCACCCTGAGTAATTACAGAATTATGCTCGCGTACCTACGTGGTTGAAAGGGAAAATCCATAAACATCTGGGAAAAATGGTTTATATAGTGAAAAACAGAGTTGGTTATTTTAAACATCACCAAAATCAACTTAAATTTCGAGTTAAGAGTAAGTTCGAACCATCATCAATTGGAGAAGGGTATATGTCTCCAAAACCGATTATTCCAGTAGATCCATCACAAGAACCTCAATTTGAATCTCAACGTAGAGCCAGCTTCAACAATGCTCATGATCAGAAGTCAGCAGGGATCGAGCTCCGTAGAAGTAATCGAAGCCGTACACCTGTATTCCGATTCCAGTCCGAGGATTTTCGAAATTAACGGGTGGATAATAATGTACATGTATTCTCTTGAAAATGAATTGAATTTAATATGGAAGTCTCACACATATATATGAATTTAACTTGCTGTAAAACTCCTGTTTTAAAACTAATTCTGTAAATAACTCTCTCACTAATACTTTTGAACTACTACTTTTATAATTTTTACATTGTGTATATGCTTAGAATTTAATAAAGTCAGTTGCTGTATAACCGTCATTCAGTCGTGTTGTTTTTGACCGTTAATAAATATTTAACAATATATGCAACTTATTATAAACATTATTCAGAAGGAATCTGGTTAAAAATTGATTTTGTATTTATTTGCAATATCTTTACTCAGCGATTTTATCGGAAAATGTTTAAACAGTATTGATCTTGTTGTGACAATTAACAACAAATATTAAGTTTTCAAAAATTTGAAAACATGTGCGACTGGTAACCCTAACTTTCTTCCAATGCAGTCATCGGATCAAAACGAAATTCGCAGGGTAGGTTGATTTCAATGTGAGGCAGGTGTGATATATTGTTCGCTTTGATGCTAGCGAAGGGTTGCCAGCGCAAGGCGTTTTTTGGCTATGTTTGTATCAATAAATGCTTGCACTAAGTATTCATATGGCGAACATTTACAATGAAAATAAGTTACCAATGTTTAAGTTATATAAGTTTTTCGTTTTTGGATCCCAAACATGTTTCTATCCCTGTAACTTTCGAAGAAATCATTTGAAATCATCAATTATTTGATTTTGACGTGAGGCAATTGTGGGAGACTTTTAGTTGCAAAGCTGGTAAAGTGTTGCAAGCACTGACCATTTTCTTTGTTTATGTTATGTTATGCTGTTTTCAAAGTTTTGGAGTGTCCTGAAATTCTTTCCACCTAATGAGTTTAAATGTATTGTTAAGATCAAAGTGGTTCTGCACTCGAAACAGGTTGGAGTACGTGTGGTAATGCTATTATCTTAGTTCATGTCCTGCGAGAAAAAATAATAAAATCTTCACGATTTTTCTATTGTTCGTTGAACATTAGTATTTCTAGCGGTTCAGGTGCGCTAGAGTTTTTTTAATGATACAAAAAGTTAGCTGTATTAGTTTTATTGAACCTGATGTGACTTTATATCAATTATTTTTTGACATTTTTATGTAAGCGGCTAACTTTTGTAGGATACTGCTACTAGAGGAGCTGAAACTCAGATAATTAAATGACTACCCAAAAGGAATGATTTCCTATACCTCTCGGACTATTATGCTACATAATCGTCATCATTCTATAGAAAATATTATTAAGTAGACATTTAAAAGCTTTTCCACACAAGATATTTAGTTTTTTAACTTTTAAAATTGACCTAATTTTCAGAAAAATAATGAAAAATTAAATCAGGTTTAATATGTTTATGGTATATTCAATTTCGAATTATATATTCAGCTTCTATTTTTTAATTGATATAAGTAGGTCGTAGTCAGCTTAGGATTCTTTTGAGACTAATGGTTTCTATTGAGAAAAGTAAAAAACATACACTTTCTACTTAAAAAACATTTATTATAAAGTCAAGCATACCAACCTTATCATTAGAAGCCTACAATAGCTATTTTACAAAAAGGAACTTAATTGATATTAAAAATGAATGGGTCAGCTTTATCATTTATTCATTTACGACCGTTATTTCAAATTAAATTTGCAGAAAGTTTCGCATTTGGCTCCATTTTTTACCATGAAACAAATAAAATCAATCCAACACAATGTCCTAACCTATTTATGTCGGAAATTTCTCAACCAAACTGAAAATCATTGTATAATCTACTCACGTGTTGCAAATAATTATAGAGCAACAAATCTCCATTACAAAAATAGCTACGAATAAATCAAATTCAGCTTTGCAGAAGATTTTTTGATTTACGCAGTCCTCGGGCTTCGTTTGTGGAATTAGCAAAAAAACTCTGGTCAAATATCTCGTAAAAAATTACGACCTTCGACACAGAAAAATCGCCGGTCACTCGGAAGACCTAAGCAGGAAATGAAAGGAAAACAGACGCATGGATTCGTTGAATCGATGAAACTGAAAGGAGTCCTATTTTGAATTAAAGTGCTCGAAAATTTCTGTTTGTCCTGGTTGGTTTATAAATTTTGAATGTGATGGTAGTAGCTTAGGTTTGATGCAGAAGAATAGACTTGAATTAGAGAATAATATGTCATCGAGTAAGATTAAATTACTACAAACTGTAAAAAAATTAGTTACATTTTTTTATTTGCCTCAAATAACCTTGACTTACAGATATAAATATTTGCCAGTTTAATGAGAACCAAAATTCTGACTTATTTTGAACAAGGTGTTTCGCGTCGAAGGCAAAACTAATGCATTCTGGAGAATTCGCAGAGAAGAAAATTGATTCGAAATCTTCAAATGGTCTGGATTTTAACTCTGGGTTGCAATTGCAAAGGAAAACTCAAATAAATCAACAGCGCTGGTCACCAAATCAGCATAGCTCATTTTGGTTCTACTTGCTAGATTTTGAAATAAGACGGACGCAAAAAATGATTACTCAGAGCTTAAAAAACTTTCTAAGGCTGGATCCAAAATATTCGTGAAATCATTCGCGCAAACACTTCAAAGTTTCACAAATATTCGCGAGCCAGCTTTGCACATCGCACTAAATGTGCACGAGGCTCTTTCATAGTGAGCATGAAGTGATGTGACAAATCAGAGCTGCCACTTCAGGAACTTCACATTGCAACGAAATAAATGAATGCAATGTATTCATGCGACCATCTGCCCAACATATGTACATAAAATTAAACACGGACATCGAAGTGACATCTAATTATAATTATATATATAAAAATGTTGATGAATTTTGATCTGGACTCGTAAGTAAATGGTATAATTTGACCATTGCGTTTTTTGCTCCATTTTTAAGAAAAATTTAGCAGTTGTGTGATCAAGTTGGATCAAAATTAAAAAAAAAATGCGAAAATTAAAACATTTATAAATAATTCAAAAAATTTGTTCTATTCCCAATGAAAAATTAAATATAGCAAACCAAATTGACAAAAAAAAACAACGCAAAAAATATTAAACTGCAACAGAAAAAAGGTACATAAACATAAATCATTTTGTATGGAATTTGGAGTGACCAGTTGTCCCCTCGAGTTTCTTGAATCTGAATAGTCGCCGATCCGATATAAAGACAATACAAATCAGCCACCAAAGAGATGGAGCATTCTCATAAAGCAAACTATTGCTCAGATAGCCCCCAAAAGTGTACAGGCTAGATATTATTTTAAGTAGGTTTGATATAAAAGTGTTCAAAAAAATAATAAATTAGAAAAAACCATGAGACAGCATTCCAAAATAGTATTCCAGCTAGATTTTAAAAAAATTAAACTTTAAGGTATGTTAAGAATGTGCAATTCATATCAAATAAAAACCTATTTAATAAAATAATTTAATTCAAAACTAGACAAGACCGGCTTTTTGAAATTTTTAACAGGCATGATTGCACTCTTGACTTTTTTGCTGGTTTTTTTTAGTTATACCAAAATTTCTTACAGCCCCGAAAATTAGAAGTGTTGTTTAAAGGCATAGAAGCCTTCTGTGTTTGTGTCCTCAATTTCCTCTCTAAATCTGCAGTTTGCTGATGGTCTATTTATTTATTCACCTGCTCCATTTCCAATTGTTTATCGTTCAAGGTCACATTATATAAGCCTAAAAAATATATTTGTTTCTCACGAGTCTTAAGATTTTTTAGCAAATGCTCTGACCAAACCAACAGCCTAGTGAGAAATGTACTCAGATTCCGCACATCCCATGATACTTATACTTTGAAGCATGTTAGCGCAGTACATATCCTTTTTTCGAATGGGACCACACACACTACTTATATCGCAAGGTAAGATGCTCCTGTCTACCATACTTGAGACCCAGGACTCCTCCACGGATTCGCAATTGTGATTGAAACTCCACTCTACAAATCTGTTATCCCACTCCTATCCCATATTTCTTTTACTTTTCTTTAGTAATTCACTCCTAGTTCGCTCCTAATTCACTTCTAAGTGTTGCTCCAAAAATGAAGTTTTTGTGGGGGTTCTACTGGCTTTTCCCCTCTTGGTTTTAAATTAAGTTAAGAATTATCATACAGATTATAAGTATGCATTAACTTTAGGCTAAGATCTAGGTATAGTTGTAAAACTTTAATATCTAATGCCGGATTTATACATTGGGACGAGCGTCTCGAGTACAAGAGTCAACAAGACTTAACAAGACATTGGACGAGACTCAGCAAGACATAAAGTGAATTGTTTACTTAGGATATTGCACCATGCACCTTTCATAAGGTGAATTGTTTACTTAGGATATTGCACCATGCATCTTTCGACAGTTGTGAGCTGTTTTGTTCATAAAACCGACTTCGCTTCCAGCGGCTTCGAGCTAGGACGAGACGGTCATAAACACTCAGGCACAGCAATAAAACGATCACTATCCCTTCATAAAACAAACAAGAGCCGACGAGCAAACCATTTACACACGCGTGCTTGCCATGAAAAAAACAGCCGAGAATAGATAAGGAGACCATTTACACACAGACCTTGTCTACATTTGGCATTCCTCGGCGAGAATGTAAATTTGGCATAAGGCGTAGGAAGTTAGTACATTACGTATGCATCAAATTTATTATTCATATGAGCCCACTAAAATATTTGTTTATAAAAGTCTGTAGAGGCTGCTTTTTGGATTTGAGGAACTTACCATCAGGTCGTTTGAGAAGGACCAATCCATGACCACGGGCAACCTGGTCGTAGACATCTTCTCGAGTTGTTTATATCGCAAACTGACAGCATCGGCCTTACCAGCCAAACTCTCGCTCGCTATTCCAGGTAGGCTCTTCTGCTTTCTGTTGGTATTTTTTAGTTTTTTGATGTATTTGCTTCAGTTTATCCCACCCTGTCTCTTTTATAAGGAATTGGCAAAGGATACATTTTTTCCATGTGCGGCAGTGGTTACGCTTTACTCGGCTTTCGACACCCTGTAGCCACAATAGAACAATCAGCAAGTTTTAAATGCTATAGGCCTTGTTTTCTTCTACTTATTATCTTGCACTCTAGCTAGAGTCCTCCATTGTAGCCATATATACAGTAAAGTCGTTTCGTATTAAGCGAGCTCAGCATATATGAATTTAAAGACGCTGTCTGGTTGGCACCTGTAAAATACATTCCTTTAGATCTATCCTCTTTATCTTACGTTACAAAGGCTCCTTCGATACGACAAATCGATGCCCAATAAAAGGGAAAAATATATTATAAGACATATTTTTAACATGACTTCAAGCACATTAGTTCTTGGGCTGCTATCGGATGAAGGGCAACCCTGAATTCAAAGCTCGGTGAGCGGTTCCCCGTCTATCCCTAATTCGAACCAGGGACCCATCATGATTGGAGTTAGTGCTCTGCCCACCAGGCTATACACCTTTTTTACTCAGTAAACCTGGCAGTTCAATTGAGAACAATTGTTTCAACCATTGGGGGCTTTATCTCATCAAAGATGTATACTTCTACCACCTGAACGGTTTGAGGATGATGAGCAGTGTTGTTTTTGTACCCCGATCGGAGTGTTTGTACTCCGTTTTTAGTTTTCATACTACTGTACTACTTTCACTAGCAAAGTACTCCTTTGTCATTAAGCTGGAGTTACAATCAATGCAATACAACGTTTTCTGCCATGCTTTGTCGGTGGAACGAGTTACAATCAATGCAACACAACATTTACCGTTATCTGTCACTGGCTATATTAACGAAATTATTGTTTGATAATATGGATCTTTAATTTTATTTTGTTTATTAACCAAACAAGGTATAAACAATCCAAAGAAAATATTTGAGCTGAATATGTGTAAACGAAAAATTAAATAAATTAAATAATTAACAAATAAAAAACAATTGATAAATAACAAACAAATAAAGCAATGTCATATAGCTTAAGATATGTTGCTCTTAAATATTCTGCAGCATCTATTTGCCGGCTCATTAGCTGCGTAAGTAGTGGAATGTGGATATTCCTTAAGTAAACGAGAGGACCTGGTGTTTCTTATAGGGCTATTTAATACCATTTTACCATTCAAGAATTCAACTTTGATAACGCCTCTAATGACGTCGAATGTGAAGCAGGCCGAAATCATTTTTTTTCTGGATGCAAGTGTCAATAAGTTTAGATGATCCAGTCGAAACTCATAAGGAGGAAGGGTATTAAAATCGCAAGGATTATATAGTTCTCTCAACGCGAAAAGTAAGAACTGTTTTTTTTTGTATGGACTGGAGTCTGTTACGTCGGTTTCAAAAGCCAGATTCCAGCAAATAGAGGCATATTTAAGAATGGGGCGTACAAATGAGATGTATCTTGTAACCCACAGGTTACGAATTTCCTTGGAACGTCTTTTGATGAACCGTAGCTGTTTGTTTGCACGGGAAATTATTTTATCATAGTGCAAGGTGAAGCGGAGTTTCTCATCCAAGAAAACACCGAGGTCAACAACGTTTTCAACTCGGGCTAACAAATTATTGCCAAGGAAGTATGTGTTATGTAAGACCGTGGATTTACGGGAAAAACTAATAACCTGGCACTTAGCAATGCTGAGAGAGAGAGCTTATTTTCATTGCACCAATGATCAAGTGAATTAAGTTTACATTGGAGAAAGAGTGCATCGGATTTAGATTTAATGATGTGATAGACTTTGAGATCGTCGGCATAAAGTAGATGAAGTATATTTGCTAAGACATCAGATAAGTTGGAAATAAATATATTAAAGAGGAGTGGGCCAATATGGCTACCTTGTGGTACACTGGACGTAGCAGATATATCTTTCGATAAAATAACTTGAAATTTTACCAATCGTGTTCGATTGCGAAGGTAGGAAGTCAGCCAGCAAATCCGTCAGTAAATCCGAATTTCTGAAGCTTTGAAATCAAGGTAGGGAGGTCAACTCTGTCAAAAGCTAGTAGCTGTATAGACTGCGTTAATTTGGTACCCTTTCTCCATTTTACACAGAACGTCTGAGATTAGGACTGTCAAATTCATGGTAGTTGAGCGATCTTTTCTAAAACTTTCTATGCTTTTCTATGCTGTTGCTCGTTCAGACGGGAGTCAACTAGTGGGGGAAAGTTTATCGTAGACAATCTTTTCAAAAAGTTTCGGAATTGTAGAAAAAATGACAATGCCCCTATAATTTCCGATACAGCATCTATCACCATTTTTGAAGATGGGTGTGACATACGAAAGTTTCCAACAAGATGGGGAAACTCCAGACGAAAATGATCTGTTAAACAAAATATGCAAGGGAGTTATAAGCTGCTCTACACACTTGCGCAAGAAAGTTGGAGGAAGAAGAACGGGCCCAGGGTCTTTGTTGCAGTTGAGTTCCGAAATAGCTTTATGTATTTCATCACGTGAAATTTCTAAGTGGCTGACCAAAACTGTTGGAGCGGAATGAGAGTAAGAAAGGTGTGAGTTTAGTGGGTCTGATGCATTAAAAACAGTCTGGAAACTATCTGCAAATAAATCACAAAACTCATTAGGAGAGGAAGAAGTGATATGATTAAAGCACATCGACGTTGGATAACCAGTAGATTTTCGCTTCATATTTACAAAATAATAAAAATTTTTCGGGTCTCGGATTATATTTTCGCCGATAGTCTTAATGTAGTTGTCATAAGCCTCGTGGGACTTTGTTGAAAACTGCTTAGCAATTTCATTATATTCTTCCTGAACTGCCGAACTAATGTCAATATTGTTTTTAATCCGCTTATAAAGTTTGTTCCTACGATTTCGTAAATACCTAAGGTATCAATCCCCTATCAAGCCATGGCTGAGACAGTTTATTCTTTTTACTAATGTTCGAAGAAGAACATCATTTTCCTTGAAAATATTTCTAATTTTTGCTGATTTATCATAGTGAATTTTATTTCTTCGGTTATTTTGATGGATTTTGTTCAAAATTTTATTATTGAATAAATTCGTATACAGACTTTCTTTTCCTGGTACCAAAGTACGTTGTTTATGACCAAACAAAATTTCTGCTGGTGATTTATTACACAGTTTTATTGGCGTGTTATTGTATTCTAAAATAGTAATCCACAATTCAATACCGTCATCGTTTGATTTCTTCAGTAAACTTTTTGCAGTTTTAACTGAAACCTTTGATTGGGCATATCTAGGACTGTGTTGTTATTAATTCAATATCGTACATGTCGCAAAATTTTCTAAATTGAAATGAATTAAATCTTTAAGTTTGCTTATTACTTCCATAGCTGTTTTATTTCTAACCTTCACTATTTCTAAGTACTTGGCAAAATAATCTGCTACTACCAAATACGACTTCCCTGATAATTCAAAAATGTCCAAACCAATTTTATTATACGGAATGCTGGGTACTTCATGATTTATCAATGGTTCCTTGACATTACTACTTCGATATTTTTTATATATTTCACACGCTTGAATTCTGTTTTCAATCATCGAGTTCATGTTAGGCCAATACAACAACTGTCTGGGTTTTGATTTTGTCTTTTCAATTCCTAAATGAACTTGATGTAATACTTCTAACGTAGAATTCCTCATTGATTCAGGAACTACAATACGATCATTTATGAATATAAGACCGTCAAAAGTATAAAGACTATCTGTTTAACAAATTCACTTTTTTCTTAAATCGCGATCTTTACTTTATCAAAAAAAACACCAATCGTTTTATTTTATAATTTATTTCATTACTTTCCACATTTATACTATCAAATTCTAAGTCAACCTTTACTTCTACTTCACACCTTGTCTTTTCAACTGCTCACTGATTTCTGATCTTCTAAAAACTATTTCAAATTCAAATTCAAATTTCAAAGCTATTTCCACACACGAATTCAAAACAAGATACCGCTGCGCCACCGGTAACTTTTCGCACTTGCCCGGGTCATTGTATTGTGTCGTTTTCCTAAACGTCCGGAATGACCTGTGGACTGGTAATGTCTTGAGCGACCCCTTGCGCCTAATTCCAGAATTGCTCCTAGATAGTGACAACCGGTCGTCTGTCACTGTCAAGTATTAATTGTAAACAGATAGAGATGTATCGAAATTGGACAGCGAGAACGATGATTTCATAAAGTTCGGCAGATTGGATGATTGGTTCGAATTGCTTCCCATGTTTTGATGCTGCCTGTTTGACATTTGGTTTCCATAGCCGATATTCATCGATTTGGAATAGTTCTGCGACATGATCATTTGCTGTGTGCGTTGCTGCTGTTGTTGCTGCTGCTGCGATCCAAAGTCATCAACACTATCTCTTTTAGACCAATAAACTTTGAGGTGATCTGAGAGTTTCTTTTTATTTTCTGGCCACCCATTCAATATACAGTTCTTACGATCTTTAAGAACTGAATCTTTTTCTGTTTCTCGAACGAATTCTTCTTTTCGCTTAGTACTCACATTCAAAGCATGCACAACACAATCTATGTCTGATATTTCATTTCCTACTTCATCTTGGGCATAATATCTTGATTGCACATGTGCAATGTACAAAAGTGATCCTTGGCAATATTCTAACTTGATATCATATTTTAATAGATTTATTCTCATTCTCTGTAAACGAGGGTTTGGTATTTTGCGAATGTCTTTCATAAAAATTCCTAATAGTGGCTTATGATCTGATAACACCGTGATATTTTTCCCATATATAAATTGATGAAACTTCTTGCAAGCAAACATAATCGCTAACATTTCCTTATCTATTTGCCCGTAATTTTGTTCTACCGTACTTAACATTCTGGAAGCAAAAAATACTGGCTTGCTATCTTGTAGCATACATGCACCCAAACGTGACTTTGATGCATCAGCTTGAATAACTATTGGCTTGTTATCATCAAAAGGTTTCAAAGTAACCGAATTGATCAAAGCTTTTTTAATATCATTGAAGCATTTTGTATGGTACTCTTCCCATAACAACACACTATTTTTCCTTGTGAGCTGTCTTAATGGATGTTCCAGTTGTGCTAAATTTGGGATGTATTCCCCAGTAGTTACACTGAGAAAAATACTTCTATTTTTTTAAGAAAAATGAACACATTATCAAAAAAAATTGGTAATGATTCTGCGCCAAAGAAATATTTACTCAATCCAAAGAAAGACATTTCTTCATTTCAAAGAACAAATATTGTACTTGCCCTGAGTAAAACTTGGTATAGTTTCAAAGAAATATTTATTCAATCGAAAGAAAGGAATTCATTCATTTCAAGCACTGATTATGAACGAGAACAGATCTATATATAAATATATTTATATATATATAAATATATATATATATAGATATAGATATATATATAAATATATATATATATATAAAAATCTATACCCACGTCTCGTATATATATATATATATATATATATATATATATATATATTCACTTGCCCTGAGTAAAATTTAATATAATTTGAAGAACATCTGGCATCTGGCATAAATCGGTTCACGTACGATCACCGAAGTTAAGCAGTGCTGGGCGCGGTTACTACTTAGATGGGGGACCGCTTTGAAAGCATAGCATGTTGTTGGCACGCAAAAACTTTGAAAAAAAAATTAATTTTCCTTTTTTTAAGGTGCGATATTTTTTTCTCATTTTCTGAAGCGCTAGTATTATTTATGCCCAGTCGCCAATTTAAGCTATAAT
Source organism: Nemotelus pantherinus (assembly GCA_963978885.1). NCBI lineage: Eukaryota > Metazoa > Arthropoda > Insecta > Diptera > Stratiomyidae > Nemotelus > Nemotelus pantherinus. The sequence goes on from OZ022264.1 coordinate 84,220,995, forward strand.
GTTACACTTAATCAATGGAGTTAGGAACACTGAAGACGATCAAAGTCAACCATGACATGAACCCGGCGGCATTCGAACCCTCGAGCGGTAGATCGCTGCTTTGGATTGAGACGTTAGCGAACTAAGCTATCGACCCTTTATTTGTGTAGAGGAAAAGTTGATAAAAGACAGAAAAACTATCAATTTTTTCGTGAATATTGAAGCGTGGTTGTTGTTGAAACATAGAAAAAATATTCGCGGTGTAGATATAATTTACTAAATTCATAGACGTAATTTACAAGATTTGTGGAAAATTACTTACTTGAAATAAGGTAAAGCAAAAAATAAGGTAAAGCAAAAATTTTCCCTATTTCGTTGAATATAAGAAGTTTTTCAATGATATGAATACAAATTACTGATATCAAATAAAAGTTTATTTGATTTGTGAAGATTTCACATCTCGTAAACAAGTAAATATTTTCTTTGATTTTCGGAAACATATTTTTCTGAGTGTAATCACTCCTAATATTTTTAAGAGATTTTTTTTACTTTTTGGATTATCCATTTTCTTAATTGCTTTACTTCTTTCTTCATCAACTGAGATACCTTCTTCCGAGACAATGTGGCCTAAGAATTTTAACATTTTAACTTTAAATTGTAGCTTACTCTTGTTAAATTTCACATTTCTTTCTCTTGCTCTTCTCATTACTTCTTCTACTATTTTATCATGTTCTTATTCACTATCCGCCGCTATCAGAATGTCATCAATGTATATACTAACTTCCCTGATATGTTGAAAGTTTTCTTCATTTTTGCTTTGAAGAATTTCTGGAGCTATCTTAATGCCGAATGGAAGTCTTTTAAAGCGATAACACCCAAATGGCGTACTGAATGTACACAATTTACTTGACTCTGTATCAAGCGGTATTTGATAATACTCTTCTGATAGGTCTAACACGGAAAACATCTTTTTATTAGCCAACTTTTGAGATATTTCCTCAAACGTAGGAATGGGATATCGATTTAACTTTAAACACTGGTTTAATTCTTTCGGGTCCATACATATTCTCAACTTTTTATTTGGCTTTTTCACTACAATAATATTTGATATCCAGTCGACCGCTTCATTTACTTTCGTTATTATTCCTAAATTTTCAAGTCTATCAAGTTCAGACTTAAGAGAATTTTTTGAAGATAATGCCACTCTTCTCGGAGCCTTACAAACAGGCTGGCTGCGGATTTCAATTCCAACTTCACATTCTTCGCGAAATGCCCTAACCCAGAGAAAACATCACTTAATTTTTGCAAGACACTCTCTTTACTTTTCATCATCCCTATTGAGAAAACTCTTTTCACCAATTCAAATTTAACACACGTTTTTAAGTCTAATATCGGTATTGAGTTGTGATTTACTACTAGAAATTCAATATGTTGCATTTCATTTTTAATGCAGCATTCAATGGTTGTTATACCTATCATATATTATTACGTTTTATATATTATTATGTTATTAGTTGTTATACCTATCATATAGCGGTCCCTCCATAAGCATATACTCTGGCATCAATTTGTATACATGAAACGTTACTTATACTATTAAAAATATTTGATGGCTAACGTATCAACTTTGAACTTTTTTTTTTTTTTTATACCTCCTTCACTCCACTCTCTCCATCACTCAATATGCACGGTCCGTGTGCATCACAAAATCATCACTAAGCAATTATTCCTAGTACTTCCCAGACAATTGGTGTATTGGTATAAGGGATAGTACCATCTTGCTTTTTATAGTTAGTACTTTAGGTCATATTGTGTACATTTTATTTGTCATCAAGACGTGCGTCCAGAGAAAAGTTTACAAAAAACTCTGGATTTCATTAGCAGTGTGCTCTTTTGATGTACATCTTTAGATTTTCTTTAAACTTTACTAAGTTTTCCGAATGTTTAACCGAATAAGGCAGTGAGTTAAAAAATTGTATTGCTTCCTGTACAGGGTCGGTCTTCATTCTTTCCGTCCTTGGAGTTTGCACTGATAAATTACCCGCATTTCTTGTTGGAATATTGGTGGACTCACCAACAGTTCGAAGGATGTTTGGCCATTTGAGCTGTTTCGTTAAAATCTTATAAATCAATTTACCTCGTTCAAGCAGTATAAGTTTGTTGATATTTAGAAGCCCAGTTCTAGCATATACTGCTGAAGTTGAGGTAAGTGTGGGCATTTTATGAATTGTTTTGATAGCTTTGGTCATAAGTCTTCCAATAAGCTCAATGTTGTGTTTGGAAGTCTGACTCCACAACAATACTCCATATGTGATTAAGGAAACAATGTACGCATGGTAAATGGTAAGCTTGGTTTGTAAAGGTATAAATTCAAACCTTTTTATTACTCCTATCATAGGTGCCACTTTGCATCTGATGTTGTTGATGTGGTTTGCCCATGTCATTTTATCATCTAGCACCAATCCTAGATATTTAATTGAATTTACATTTTCAAGCTGTACCCCGTTTATTTGGATGCGTAGGCTCACTGGACGTTTGTTCCTCTGCTGAAACACAATGTATTTAGTCTTATGGATGTTAAGAACTAGTTTACTTCGCTGAAGCCAGTTGAAATATCGTTCTAAATCTGCATTTATAGTGTTCTGTAGTGTCAATTCATCATTTCCGGAATAAAGAAGAAGGGTATCGTCCGCAAAGAGCACAATTTTGCAAGATAGCTGAATGTCCTGTATGCTGTTCACGTACAGCAGAAAAAGAAGCGGGCCGAGGATAGATCCTTGTGGTACACCGATATTTACTTCACATTCTCGGCTGACGTAATTAGAATTTTTGGTTACTATCCGCCTATTTATTAGGTAATTTCTGACTAGTAGCTTTATTTTATCCCCAAATCCGTATTTACTTAAACGTTCTAGTAAAATTCCATGGTCGATGGTGTCGAAAGCTTTTTGTAAGTCAACGAAGATAGCTGCGGCATGATTTCCCTTATCCAGCGTAGAGTTTATAAAGTGCACTGCATCCAAGGTTGCCGCTAACGTGCTACTTTGTTGTTGGAACCCATACTGAATTGGGGCTAAGATTGAATTTTCTTCTAAGAATTGTAATATTCTTGAATTTATTACCTTCTCAAATATTTTGCTCATAATACTGGTGACAGCAGTGGGGCGGTAATTAGATGGATTTGCACGATCACCTCCTTTAAATACAGGAGTGATTCTTGTTAATTTAAGGCAATCAGGGAAGGAACCAGTTTTAAGGTGTTCATTGATGTTGACCGTTAATACATTTATTATGTAGTTCTTCAATAGTTTGATGTCTTCGGAAGTGATTGCATCGAGTCCTGGGGATACTCCAGCCTTTAAATTATCTATTATTTCAGATATTTCTTTCCGTGATGTAGTGCGTAAATACATGGACGTTAAAGTATTCACTTTTATGTTGATATCTGAGCCATAAGTAGCTTGCTGTTGCTGTGTAAGTTTAGTCCCTATAGTTGCGAAGTAATTATTTAGATGTTGAGTTACAAGAGAGGGATCATTTAACAGGGTTCCATTCACACATAGTTCATTTATGCATGTCATATGCGTTGTATCCTTTGAAGTTGATGTCACTTCTTTAATTATTTTCCAATATTTAGCAATATTTCCAGCTGCGTTCTCGAATTTATTGGCAAAATAACGTTTCTTTGCCTCCTGTGTAATCTTATTTGACTCCCTTTTTTACTAATGTTCGAAGAACATTAGTATTAAAATCGATTCGGCCAAAAATTCATATTTCTATCTATATATATATATATATCATCAAAAAATTTCAGTGAGATAATCTCGGGAACGCGCCATCCGATTGAGCTGAAACTTTCAGGATACATTGGTGTATATGCAGAATAGGTCCAGGTCTCTTTAAATGTCAGTTATTGTTAACCTTTTGGCGCCGGCGGGCGTTTAAGTGATATTTTTAATATACCTATTATTTCGTGCACAAATGATTTTCGCAAAAATAAAGTTAATAAAATAAATTTCTAACGTGTTTTACATATGAATCGGATAATGCTTTGGAATTTTTTAACCCTATGTGTGCGCTGGGTGCCTAAAAAAAGGACGGGAAAATTTGAAAATTTTTAAATTTCGATAACTTTTGACAGAGCTATTCAATCATTACGAAATTTTCAGGACATATTGATATTATTTAGTTGTTGATTTGTGTAGCTTTTAATGAGCGTGCTGGCAACCCTGTAGCTAGGGCAGGCACTGAAAGTGAAAACCTCCAAATCATCGTCTCTCTTGAAAAAATGCCGTTTCTTCAAAAAAAAGCCTTTCATATGTAAATCTTGTGCTTTGTTTACATAACCGAAAAAAAAAAAAAGATACGGTATAACGGGCACGCCTGGTAACCCTTGCCCAATTTACCTATATTTTTAGCATCAAAAACTTCTGTTCACGGAAACTCACGATCCGATAAGCAGAATTATTTGAAATTCACAGCATGTATTGGCCTTAAATAGGACCAGGTCTGATAGAAGTGATTTTGAAATGCTGGCGATTCTGTGCCAGTGGTGCCATCTTGAAAAACCACTAAAAAAGATAATTGTTTTTAGCCCTATAAATTCTGATTGAATCGTTCGATTTTGACGAAACTTACACAATTGCTGGACCTTACTTTAAGCCACGATTGGTAAAAATTTGGTTGAAAAATTCGGTTGGAGCTGCCAGCTATGATAATTTTGGTGTCTTCATTTTGAAAAAAAAAATTTGGAAGTGAAAACATTCAAACCATCGAATATTCAAAAAAATGTCCGTTTCTTACAATAAAACCAATCTGTATATAAATCTTATGTTTTATCTACACGTTCAAAATAAAACTTTGGAAATTTCATGTCGGACAAGAACGGTAACCCTCTCCCAGTTAACCTATATTTTTAGCATCAAAAACTTCTGTTCACGGAAACTCACGAACCAATAATCAGATACAGCTAAAATTTACAGAATGCATTGGACTTAAGTAAGACCAGATTTAATAGAAGCGATTTTGAATTGTGGGAAAGTCTGTGCCAGTGGTGCCATCTTGAAAAATTACAAAGAAAAAAAACTGCTTTTTGCCCTATGAAATGTTAATAAGTTACCAGATTTCCATGAAATTGACACAGTAGCTAAACCTAACTCTAATCTCTGTTTGGTGGAAATTTGGTTGAAAAATTTGATTGGTGCTGCCAGCTATGGTAATTTTTGTGTCTTTGGTTTTGAAAATTCGCTCAGGAAAATAAAACTTTTTGCACTATAACTTCCAGTGCAGTCATGAAATCAATACGAATTTCATACAATTAATGAAACCTGTCATAAACATTATTCAGGCCAAATTTGGTTGAAAAGCCACGATAGGGTTGCCAGCTATTGTTGGTTTTGTGTTTAATTGCAATATCTTTATTAAGCGGTTTTATCGTAGAATTTTCAAATGGTAATGATATTGTAGTGACAATAAACAGCAAATATTAAGCTTTCGATCATTTGAAAAAACTCGCTGCATGTAACCCTAAATTTCTTTATACTCCTATAACTTCGAATGTAATTAAACAACGTGAAGCAGATTTGATATATTCTTGGCTTTGATACTGGCGAAAGGTTGCCAGCACGAGTCGGTTGTGCTACTTTTGTATCAATAAATGCTTACAGTTAGTATACATACCGGAAACATTTACAATGAAAATAAATAACCGATGTTACAATTCGCAAAGTTCTGCAAATTTTTCGGATCGCAGCCCCAAACACCAACTTCAGTTACAGTGCTGCAAGCACTGAGCATTTTCTTCATTGATGTTATATGAGATGCTGCTTTCAAAATTATGTGAAATAAGTAACTGATAACGAATATAATTAACCCGTGTTTTGCTCTCATAAACGTTGAAATTCATGCCAGTGGTAATATCTGAAACCTTCCACCATATGAGTTATAATGCATTCTTAAGACGAAAGTAAAACGTGGCATTTGAAACAGTTTGGCCGTAATAAGCAGCACATGTGGTGGAATATGCACTCAAAACCTGCACGATTCTTCTACTGTTCTTCGAACATTAGTGTTTCTAGCGGTTCAGGTGCGCTAGAGTTTTTTATTAGATAATCTTGTTTTTTCATAGGACAATTTTGATTTGCCATGTATCTTTTGTAAGCAATTCTTTTGCGTTTAGCAGCATCAATAACTTTCTTGGTAATTCATGATTGCTGCCGAACTCTTACGTGTTTGACTGATGTCGCTTTTTCTTTTGCTTTCGATATAATATCGATTAAACCTTCTATAGTAGCATTTGGCCTCATTTTTAATTCATCAATAACATATTTCACGAATTTCCTCTTATCAGTTGAATTGATGGCTATCATCCTGGGCTGTGCTTTTATATTTCCGCATTCAACGATCGATATTTTTATGATCTTGTGGTCTAACCCAGGCCAATCATTATCCTCGTATGATATTCGATCTAATAACTGTGGATGTTTTATTATCACATGGTCTATCAAGGTCTTAGACGTTTGTGTTACTCTTGTTGGCTTGGTTGTATTTAAAATAACTCCATTATTGGCCACAATTATATCAGAGTATGCTTTCATTACTGTTGACGTGGCTAAAAGATCGATGTTGGTATCGGCTATTGTAATTAATTTGTCATGTAGCGAGAGAAGATCATCGATGTGGTGTAGAAAAAGTCTGTCGTCGTCATTAGGCGCTTTATAAAATGTTCCGATTTTAATTTTTTCCTTTTTTAGTTGTGGTTCCACTATAATAGAACTGTATTTTTCTGTCATCATGACCAGTCTAGACCGAATATGAGATTTTTTTTATAAATATAGCTGCGCCTCCACCACGCCCTGATTGCCTGCAGCAGACATAGCCATCATATCCATTTGGCGTGTATAATGCCTCTTCATTTCGGTATATCCATACTTCGTTTAAAATTAATATATCAATATCATTCTTGGAAGAAAGGTAGACATTTATGTCATCGATCTTGTTCCGAATGCTTCTGATGTTTGCATATACAATATTTAAGGTCTCAGCTTTATTAATGGTACTTGAACTAATAGCCATAATTAGTTTTTTTTTGGTTTATCAAAATCAACTTTTTTAATTCTGGGCATTCGAAACTGTCAGCACGGTGCTGTGTATGTAGATGTTTTTTGATGGAGCAATTTACGCATTTTATTGATGTTGCGGTGCATGTACTTGTCCGATGGTTCCCGGCACACTTCGCACATGATTCTTCCTTTGATGGGCAATCTGTTGTCTTATGGTTGTAGCCTTGGCATTTAAAGCATCGCATGATGTTATGATCTTCATCAACATAATAGGACCCAAAGCCAATATTTATATATTGGTTTACCAATCTTTCGAAAAGTTTTCCACCTACTTCAATAAAAGCAATCCATTTTTTCGATTTTAAAGTTTGCCTTGTGTAGACAACTTCAAATCTATCGTTGGTGTCAATCGAATGATTAAGGCTCGATTTTTCATCCATTAACTCTTGCGTGGAATATTTTCTATCCAACCCCTTAATTATTAAGCGAGGCAATCTTTGCTTGGTCACTCGAACATCATAATCCTTTCCCAGGGTTTCATGCACGTTTTTCAATAACTTCACAAGTTTATCACCAACTCTTACACGTTCAAACCAGTCTTAATCCGAACAAAACTTGTTTCGAATGCCGAACACATATAAATCATCAGTTTTATCATTTGTTTCATTATATATTTCTTTACGAACGTAATTTAGAGAACTATTTCTATCATATTTGCACGCAATTGCAAAGTGGTTACGTTTTCCACATTTATTACATGTTTTATTGTATGCGGGACATTTTAAAACTTTATGATTTTTAAAACAATATTTGCAGTCTTTTATCATTGAATCATTATGTTTTTTGTTGCTGTATTCATATTTTTTGTTAGTATTTGGCTTTCGAATATTACGTTTGGCATATTCATAAGGAGCAGAGAAATTCGAAAAATTAGATTTTTGAGCTGTATTACAACTGTTAAAGCTAGTTTGCAACTTACACATACTTTTGCATTCAGTTTTTGTTGTTTCCGATGCTCTTACAATAGAAATTGCCTTGGCAGAATTCAAATTTTCTATTTCTAATAGTTTTTTCTGGATGTTTTTATCCGAAACTCTAATAACAATTTGATCCCTCGGCATCCTATCTTGTTGGTCCATGTATTCACATGGTCGTATCAATTTCTTTGATTCCAGCAAGAAATTGTCGAATGGTTCCCCATTTTCCTGCTTCCGACTTCAAAAGATGAAAGAGTCATATGTCTGATTCTTTCTCGACTCACAAAAAGCTATGAACGCTTTGATGACTTCATTATAACTGGCCTTTTGTTCTGCACTCAAGTTAAATGAATTGAAGACTTTTAGTGCCTCTGGTCCAATTGCGTTTAAGAAAACTGCAATTTTATAGCATCCGCTTTTTTATTTAATTCACCTGCGACCAGGAAAATATCGAAGTTTTGCTTGATTTTTTTCCAGTTTTCACTTATGTTATGCCCGTCTAAAGTCCACTCCTCTTAAATACTCCATACTGCGGATTTCCACTGGCAATTCCACAAATCTAGTTCTTTTCGGCGGTCGACCACGCGGCTTTTTTTTTTAAATTTCCACTTTTCCCATGCAAAAATCTTAACTTTTTTACTTTAATGACTACATTTACAATACTTTGAACTTAGTTTACAATATGCTACAGTGGGAATAGTCGACTAAAATTCAAATATTACTGATAAGTATAAAATGTTTTTTCTGTGATTATGATTAATTACTTAACCTCTTACTTCATTCTAACATTGTTTTTAAAGACTCTTTGTTTGAAACGTTTTTTGTAACATTTTCATTTTCAAAAGTTTCCTTATATGCCAATGTAGTGAATTGCTTTGTTCAAGCTGCAGAATACCTGCTAGAATGCAATCATTTCCGGCAACTCTTTGCACAGACAAAAAGGCGCCACAGGGAGTTGCTTTACTGGAAATAAAAGACACTCATAGAACTCACTTCCCACGTCGATCCGCAAAGAAGTGAGTACATTACCAGGTAATCTTGTTACTGAAACACGAAACTTTTACCACCGCCGGAATTCAAATCGAAATCGTTTTCGGAAGTGTTCTACAATTGCAAATTGTTTCTTCGTGGGGCTCTTGTCTGAATGCAGTCTATTGTAAGCCGCACGGCACAAAGGTATATCGATATCAACCGCAATTGCCAATTTGTAATTGGCCGCAACTTTTATTCTCCCCAACCGCCTTCGTTACAATGTCAACAACAATGTGCGAAGTACACTACCCTACGTGCTATTACAGAATGGTGAAAGCGGATTTCATCTAAAGCATTCAAATTCCCATCAATCTAGTGACGACTCCCCATACTCTAACTATGTATGTTTGGTTGAATCTGTGAGTAGAGGAGTGGATCGAATCGTTATATATTTTGCTTCTATCAACCTTTGATATACAACCAAAAAACTTCAAACAAGCGAATGTAATTGTTCGGCCAAATTTTTCACGAATAATACGCAAAGCAATTTACTGTTGAAAAGTCTCTATGTGTACGGAGTCTATTCCATTGAAAGCTTGTGGTATTCATTCGCGTTCAAAAGAATTAGTCTGTTGTCGTTTGTCACATGTTGAATAGAAATTGAATTTAACCGATTGCGCCCAATGTTGTAGAACGTAAACTTGATAAACTTGATAAACAACTTGATAAATCAACTAATTGATTCCACTTAAGTTACAATTATGACGTGTACCAAGGCTAAAGTTGTTTAAAGATTTGAATTTGAGATGGAATCCCATTATTGCTTTCTCTGACAGAAATTATATGTTATGGTTACAATGCAAATTAAGCTGCATTCCTCTTGAAATACATACATATGTATTTAGAAAATCGGATTAAGGAAGTTTGAAAGTAAATTTAAATTTTTACTATCAGATGTTATATTGAAGCAATCTCTTCAACCAAGACTGTTTTAAGGGGAAATCAAAGATGAAACTTATAAAATATCTGCTTGGAAATCGTATTAAATAAAATGAAGATTTTCATTTACATACTTCATTGGTAAAATAACAAATTCGGTCATAATTTGGCCAAAATAGTGTCTAATTTTCATTTGATGATATTTTTCATTTTTGATTATCACCCAAATAGCTAATGACTTAGGACTTGACAAAACACTGAAGACAAGCATTCCATACTACTTTCACTTTGTTTTTACTAAAGCTCACTACTAAAAGAGTTAATGTAAAAAAAGTAAATATAAGCATACTTTTCATCCTGAAGATTATCATCAGAATTACCAAAACAAATTGCTATTCTTTTGATTAATGTCACCGAAGCAATTGAGAATGAGATATTTTTGATGATTTGCGCCCTTATTAGTTCATTTGCTTAACCCAAATTAACAGCAGTATTGCTTTGCCTATATTTCAAGTTTAGTTAGCAAAACTTCACTTGCAAACGTGAATACGGGGAGCAATTATAGCTAGCGCCCAACGTGGGCAGAAAATCAAGGTAAACCATCAGCTCTGTTTATTTCGCAAGAGCAAGATAATAGAGTTGCTCAGTTATTTATAGATGTGATTTTATTGAAACGCATAAATTAACTATAGATAATTTCCGTCCATTGCATACGAATACGGGATGCACGGATAGTCCAGCACTGAATTTTAGTTTATTTAAATTCAAGTAGTCATCGGAAAAGGATTAGAAAAAAAAATGAGTCATGATTTCAATCTTTTGGCTAATAAACGAGGTCTCTTTCAGCTGAAAAATATTAAAGTACAAAAGGGTTCTAGTACAACAGCGACATTTGCACCTCACAGAAAGACAAGACATAGCCATAGACAAAACTTATAAGACACAACAAAAGAACCCAGAACAGGAAAAGACAATAGTGGCTGTCATGATTCGTGAGCTAAAGAAGTAGGCACAAATAAGGAGAAGCGATCAGCAGAGGTAAATTAGCATAGATCCAAAAAATTAACTACAAATCTGCCAAGACACACTCGGCGGTTCCACCGAAGCGTTTAACACTTCGGTTTGGTGCGTCGGTTGAGACACACAGCGGTTTTCAGAAGCGTTTATCGAGTCAGTTTATTTACAAATTACGTTGGAGTATCATATAGATGCTTGTGAAAAAAGGAGTCGTGTATACATACATATGTATATAGATGTATATACATATATATGTATATATGTATTTGCAAATAAATTTTGGGCAAAGTCATTCTAATACTAATTTTCTTTGAAAATCTGTAATTGCCTACTTTTAGGCCAATGGCAGACACTTCGGTTCCATCGAAGCGTTTAACGCTTCGGTTTGGCGCATCGGCTGTCACACACAGTAGTTTTCAGAAACGTTTATCGAGTCGGTTCAGTTACAGATTACGTCAGAGTATCATATAGATGTTTGTGAAAAAGTAGTCATGTAAACTTACATATTTATATATATGTATATACATATATGTATATACATATATATGTAAGTATATATATGCATATGAATTTTGGGCAAAGTGGTTCTAACACCAATTTCTTGTGAAAATCTGTAATTGCCTTCTTTTAGAAACTAAGTGCCCACAAATGTTTCATTTTCCAATGCAGTATCCTAGCCATTCTTCAAAAATCAATTTTCTTATCAGACTTTTATTCCCATATCCCATGCATTCATCAATGCATCCTGAAAGTTTCAGCTCGATCGGATTTCGCAGCTATTAACAAATCGAAAAACGCTCAAAGAACCGAGTCGGTGGGTCATTTCTCTCGTCTACCGACTTGGTTCCAAAACCGAGAGGCGGTCCACACAGCGGTGTGTGTCATCACAATGCTAAATGAACGCACTGCTTAACCGATTCGGTTTTCCTCTCGGGAAACGCTTCGCTGAAACCGCCGTGTTTGTCATTGGCCTTAGGTGTCCAGCTGATTCCCATTACGCCGCTAGACGACAAAAAATGCATGAAAAGCTATAGTATCATATGTACTTTCTCCCGGAGGAAAACAGCTTTTATACGGTGATTCGAAGTTTTCATGGCCTTAGACCGGAGGAAATTAAGACTGAGAGCTCTTGCCCACGTCTTTCTCACATTGAGGAATAGGACCTCAAAGCTGGTCAAGATCCTCCTTCCGAGGGTGGAAGTCGATGCCTTAAACATTCAAGCAGTATGTCACCTCATCTGCAACGTTGAAGCCCATCTACCGTGAGGAGGGTAATCGCAACGGCATAACTGCCAACAGTTTGGCCATGCGGCCAATAAATGCCATGTGCAGGCAAAATGTGAAAATACCACTTCTCCAAGTGCTCAAAGCAGCGCAAAGAAACTGCCAAGTAAATAAACTGTGGAAGTTACCAATCTGCCAACTATGGAAGATGTCCAAGGAATCCAAAAAATCTGGGGAAAACGTTTGCGCAGGTACCACCGCCGACACTGCAACTCACAACTCAGCCCCACAATCCATAGCTAACAGCATTCCACAACGTCCCACAGCCGGCTATCATGGACCAACTGTTTTGCAACATACAAGAGCAGTTTCAATCCATGAAGAAGGACATCATGATTATTCAACCACATGACTATTCTCACTGATGCAATTTCTATATGTTTAAAGAGTTGACAACATGCTCATCCAGGGAAAATTTTTAAAACCAGCTGATCTCTTCTCATCTCTAAGTACAATATATATCGTAACGACAGATTGATAGGTAGAGGTGAAAGCACTACAGTCGTAGTGAAAAGGGGCATAAACCACCTTCACTTCCAAACTCCAGTCTTCCGACCAATACAAATAGAAGACCTTTGAATTCGTGGAGACTTTTGGGTACATCGTTTCTAGAGTCCCCAACTTTAGCTCCGATTCAAATAAACTTTTCGAAGACATAGGTCCTGTTTTCGAGGCAAGATACTTAGACGCTCATCACCACCACTGGGAAGACGTGAGAAGCAATCAAGCTGGAATTGAGTTACATGGATTCATCACAGAGAATTGTATAAGCCTGCATTTCCCCAAAGAACCGGAACATTTTGGTAAAGCTCATAATCAGGTCCTAAATATAGGACTTTCGCCTAATTTCCACCATAACTGACGACTGACTGTCCTCGATGAACTGCCATCTGACCACAAACCAGTTCTGTTCATCATAGAAGATGTTCACACTGATGAGTCTCTTTAAATAATGACAAAAGCAAACGGGAATGCTTCCTGAGACGCAATGACGAAGAACATTTAAAAAAAAAAACACTCAAACCGCCAGTGGCATTAACAGGGCTGTTAATGTTCTGACTGAAAAAATTAAGCAGGCAAAAGAGGATAACAAGATTCAAACTCCGATAAGGACATAACCCTTACGAATTCCAAAGAGACATAAAAGATCTCATCAGGAAGAGGAACAGAATAGATGGTCCTAATATAAAAGGGAAGCAAATCAGCTCACAAATACCATTAGCTGTCGGATAGCGCTGAAACGAAACGAAAAGTGGAGTGACTTTCTGCACAGTATGTTTGACCAAATATTTTCGGCTCAAAACTCATTTTCGCTGTTGTACTGGATTTTCAATTTCAAACAAATCGTTCCCCGGAGGATGATGTTGACGAAAAAGAAAAAGTTTCTGAGTCTTTAAACCAAATCTTTGCGACTGTGCCAACAGGAGACTATTGTATCAAACCCACAAACTTTAAATAGGGCAAACAACTCACTAGTAGACTCAATAAGTGGAAATCACTTGGACCTGATTCAATTGGGAACTTATGGATGGCACAACTCCCCGACAATACATTGACAGGAGTTACTGGCATTATAAACGCTATTTTCCAAAGAAAGAGCTTCGCTGAGGTTTAGAAGACAGCGATTATAAGAGTTGTTCCTAAACCAGGTAAAGGTTTTTACTTCCCACAAAGCTGAAGAACAATAAGTCTCCTTTCTTCCGTAAGGAAAATCACTGAGCATCTTTTTCTCAACCGTTTTAGATATCTTCAAGGAAAAATTCCGTAGGTACAATTTGGCTTCAAGCCACTACATTTTACTGAGCTCCAGCTTGCAAGAGTAGCGCAGCATATACGAACAGGGTTCAATCAAAGAAAATCAGCTGACATGGGCGAGTTTGATGTGGCCAAGATGTTTGACAAATTTTGGCATGCAAGACTAATCTTCAAAAATCTCCAGTAAAACACAGTTCTCATAGAGCACCATTTGTTTCGCTTAATCAAATTCATACATTTGTAAATTAAAGTTTAATAATATTTTAAAATAAAAAAAATTCTTTTAACGAGTGTTTTAAATAGGAAAATTAAAAACACTTTTAACAGATTATTTTTAAAACAAGCAACCAAATATGCAATGTTTCTAAAGAGCGCCTTTTCGTGTAGAGGTTCGTAAACAGGTTCACCGACCTCAAAACATAGCCTGGGAGGAAAAACTGACTTGCAAACAATGCAAAGAACAAAAGCACCAGGTGCGGAAGTTTTATCAAGAAGTGAGCGGAGTGGGGCAATTCTGCTGTTGAAGAAAAGGACATTTATATCCTGTTTAGTTGGTAATGTAAGAAAACAGTGAATTGAATTGTTTAGTGAGGGGTTTTGCATTTACCAAAGCAATCAGCTGTAAGCTGGTGGACAGAAAATATTAGGCAGCCATCGAATTCGGCAAAATTTTTGCGAAATCGATAAACTATGAATAACAAACGATTACGACGTACCCAACGGAAAGAAACCACATCAAATTTTATTGATGAGTATTGTCTCTAAAGTGTTCCACGTTGTCTTACTAAGTAGAAGCTTACAAAATTTTTGGAGCATATCAACGAAGCATCAAGCAACTGCAGATAAGATTTCTTTTATGTGGCAATTGTTGGAAGAGCTCTTAAAACACAGTCTTAGATGGTCCATTTTTTCTTGAGTTCCAAGCCACCTATGATGACGTAGCCAGAGTTCAACTTTTCACAGTCATAAGATAATATGAGATTCCATCAGAACTGATAAAACTGACGGAGCTTGTCATGACAAATACGTAAATTTAGATTAAAATTGCTAAAGCTTCGTAGGAGCCATTGAAAATTAAAAACGATCTTCAACTAGGAGGCATGCTTTACTTTACCACCTGGCGCTAGGAAAAAATGCTCCGATATACTGAAAACGTTAACAAAGTTTGTCTGAAAGTCAGTAAATTAGAATACCCGTTCAAGACGAAGTTGAAGAAGAAGTTAATTAAATTTTTTAGAAGGAGGTTCGCTTTGAGGTGCGGTGACTATTGTATGGATGTTGCAGTCTCTTGGAGTGAGGTATTTTCAAGTATCCTGTATATTAGTTTTACCTCATATAAACAATCTAGTGGACATAGTTTAACATTTACTCTATTTAGCATGAATTTGATTTACACAAATCACATTGATGCATTTCAAGGAAAACTTGAAACGAAACAAACTCTGTTGAACTTTTAAAGGGAGTATTAAAAACTGATTCCGTGATATTTAAATAAGGAATGGAGATAAATAAGTTCAATTTGGGCTGCAAATTCGAGAGAAATTTAGTAACAAATGACTCATTTGCAATGGAATTTTATTGTTACGAAGTAAGTAAAAAGAGACATCAAACGGTGAAGCCAATATGAAGTGATTTTCCATCAACGTGCACTGTATTATTCTCACAATCATGCAGAGTTGGAATGTATTCAAAAGTGACATTTATTCAGCGTAGGCTAAGTGTACTAGTCCCCGGACAGTTAGTACATTTTCCAACTTTAGTTCGGTATTATTAATTAGAAGCTTAATATTTGGTTTATATGCAAGCTGTTTCATACATTGGGATTGGCTGTGGGTCTTTTGTACCAATTTTCAATTCAGTAAAAGAAATAAGTATGCTCATATTCCGTGTAAATGAGCTTTAGCCAAATTGTTCTAGTCTCCGGACACCATGCGTCAGTGTTCGGACAACTTTGAGCTAGTCTCCGAGCAGTGCGAATTTCATTTTCAATTTATGCTTGAGTTACAATCAATGCAACACAACATTTACTGTCATCTGTCACTGGCTATATTAACGAAATTGTTGTTTGATAGTATGGATCCTTTACAGTCTCGGAAAGTGATATCAGTGAGTATTTAATCCTTTAAAAGCTGCAGCGTATATTGCAGAGGAAAACTGAGCAAAAGAAAAACAAATTTTGATTGTCATTTGCATATGACATTTCCCATTTCCCGGACTCTCATAGGAACAGGTGGAATTGGATATTTTCAAAAATGTTGTTGCCATGCCAAGTTTGAGATATGAGCAAACTCTGCTGCATAACAAAGCTGTGTTGCATCATTGTAATTGCTCTCATACGTTCTCATGGGTTCAAACTCATTTTGATGTGCAGCAAAGTTGTGTTGCATTGATTGTAACTGCAGCTTTAGTTTAATGAACGGAAAACCTAAAGTTAGGTTTAAACATAAGGTTTTTGCATAAATTGGATGTGGTTATGAGCATTTTTTTAGTTTTTCTTTCAATAAGATAAATTCAAGTAAATGAATAGAAGTCACATTGTGCCATATTTCGGACCCCACAATCGGTGTTCGGGCAACTTTGAACTAGTATTTGGACCAAGCTCTAATTGTTAACTAAAATAGCAGTTTCTCCATTCTATAAAGGATATGCTGCATACGCATGAGGTGGGGTACTTTCATATTTTTATTTTTGACGCAACCCTGGGCTATTTGATTCCAGCTCCGTTGTTTCTGGGGGATATCCTAATGAATATAGAAGGGATATCCTTCTAATAAACATTCTTGGCACAATTTTTATTTAATTTCCGCCTTGCATTCTAATAAACATTTTTGGCACAATGTTTATTTTACCCTCGCCAAACCTCACATAAACATTTTTAGCGCGAATGTTTGTTCCCCATCAATCAATTTCCCCAACAGCCGGTTTTTTCGTTTCCTGTTTGGGCTTATAAGGCTACATTCGCTAGACGAACCGACATTCCGATGATTAATGGGTGGCGAGAAAAGAATGACACAGGGGAGTGGAGAGGTCAGTCTGGCTGGGACCGTAAACAGGAGAAGAACTAGGAGGAGGATCGTGGATAAGCCGTCCGTGAAGAAACAAAGTAATTTGGGATCAAAGTAATTTCGTAGATAAAGTTGGTGATTTGATTGTTGAAGTATTTTTTTTTGTTGAATGTGGCATTCGTTTCGTCGATAATCCGAATTTTAGCTGATTTGACGTTTAAGGATCTTATTGTTTCGAAAATCAGAAAGATCTTGTCGCAATTCGTGTTTTTCTAAGAGGCGTGATTCTGATTTCATCTCTAACCTGGATTAGTTACAGATTTGTATCTAAGTCACCACCAGTGAATATTTAATAACTGAATATGTAAACAGTGGTGCGTCTTTCATTCTGAGCATTTGTATGGAATTTCCCTCGATATTTTTTTTATTTTCGTCGTGTCGTTTTCCTGAATCCAAGGCATCCAATTAAACGGTCTTTGAGTGGGAACGTTTTATATGAATAATGATCCTGTCAGTTGTGATATGCGGTGTTTCTGTGGAGTGATTTGGTTGTTTTTCATTCTGTTACGCTGCGAGTTGTCAATCGTATGACATTTACCCTGGTCGCAGTATTGCTATTTGATACGGTCACTAAATACCTTGACGAATTCTTTCTTCGTCGTCTGCTGCGGTTCGTGCGGATTTTGTTTATTCTTCGTACCATGTGCCTGAAGTTCGTGGAATTTTAGATTAATAAAAGAATATAGTTTGGAGCGCTACTCAGCTCCCATCTGAAAGTATTGGTATAAAAGGCATCAAAACATATAGTGCTTGCAGTCGCCCGATTATGTCTTTAATCAATTTTATAACTTGATCACAGCGGAGATAAATTAAATTAAATTCGCTAGGAGAAGCAGTGCAGAGAGCTACAAATGAAGTCTGCGTTGTTGCGTGTTAGAAAAGCTATGGTAGGAGCCGTAGAAATCGTAAGTTTTTGTATGTTTGCCTCACTAAAATTGGGCTGCTAAATGAATTCATTTTACGAAATCATTTTGGGATTTATATTTATCATTGCTGCCACTTGGATTATGATTGAAGATGTCACTTCGCAAGAAACGGAAACCTGGTCTGGCGGCACAATTCTTCTTCAAACATTCTTATTCACCTTTCAAAAACTACTGTATGGACCCAGTCGAAACGATGACTAATGGATCAATTAAAACTCATCTTGAAAAATTTCCTCAACTTTTAACAATTTTATTCTTGAATTCGATATAATATTATTTTTTTTATTTTATTTTATTTTCAAAGAATATCGTCTAATACAGACTAGTAGTATTTACAGATTTAAAAATCTACAACAAATCAGTCAAAATGGACTGTTTTTGGCTAAGCTCTTTTTCAAAGATGATACAGATAAATTAAAATCAAATTGATGATAGTCATCGTTGAAATTTCTTTTGATGCACGAAATGGGCTCATTAAAGGCGTTGTTGGTCCGATAGGCAGGGACAGATAAAATGTTGACTCGTCTCATTCTGTGACCCTTGGTATTGAGGCCAAATAAACCTAAAAGGTTTTCACATGAAATGTTACCCATGAGGATCTTAGCAGCAAAGATAGTTTTGAAATTTTCTCGTCTCTTGTTAAGTGTATTCATGGCCAGTAAGTTAAGTCGATTAATGTAAGGAGGCAAGTGAAGAGGGTCTGACCAAGCAAATTCACGCAAACAAAACCGAAGAAATTTTTTTTCTGAATGGACTCGATACGGTCCACATAAACCTGCTGATAAGGCGCCCAAACTATACACGCATATTCAAGTATTGGTCTTACTAACGCACAAAAAAGAATCTTAGTAAGATGTATGTCATGAAACTCTTTGGATCGCCTCCTCACAAAACCCAAGGAAGATGAAGCTTTTGATAAGATTGCGTTAATATGATCGTCAAAAGTAAAAGAATTGTTTAGAAGTTATCACAACGGGCCTCTTCTGTGCCTATGTGTGCTGGTCGTCAGGCCTCTGAAGATCGGCAGCCACGTTAACCTAACGTTAACCTTTAGAAGTACTCCTAAATCGAGTACTTTGTCAGAATATCTTAAGGTAATACTATTCAAAGAGTATTCAAAGCTCAACGGATTAATTTTACGCGTGTACGAAACAACGGTACACTTGTCAATATTAATTACTAATTTATTAAGGTCACACCAGGTCGTGAGGTTATTAAGGTCAGCTTGAAGTTCCAAGCAGTCGTGAACATTAGATACCCTTTTAAAGATTTTGGCGTCATCAGCATATAGTAAAATGGATGAATGTTTCAGGACAGATGGTAGGTCATTTATGTATAAAAGAAAAAGTAGAGGTCCTAAGTGACTACCTTGAGGAACACCAGATAAGACAGCAATTTCAGACGATAGGGCGCCACGGAAGGATACGCATTGGGTACGACATTCCAAATAAGATGCTATCCAGGAAATGAATAGCTGAGGAAAGTTAAACGAGGACAATTTACACAATAAAATGGAATGATCCAGCTTATCAAAAGCCTTCGTGAAGTCAGTGTAAATACAGTCTACCTGAGATCCTGCCTCGATTGAAGGGATAACAATGTTGGAAAACTCAAGCAGGTTGGTAGTTGTGGATTTGCCTTTCAAGAAACCATGTTGGAAAGGAGATAATATGGATTTAGTATGAAACGCCACAACATTGCTGATTATCGCTTCAAATAGTTTAGCAACACATGGAAGTTTTGCGATGGGACGATAATTGCCTACAACATTTCTATCGCCTTTTTTATGAATAGGTGTAACAATTGCGTATTTCCAACCACTTGGAAAAATACCGAGTGACAGAGAAAGGTTAAAAAGGTAGGCAAGGATAGGAGACAGGGAGGAGATACAATATTTTAAGATAGCGCTAGGAATGCCGTCAGGGCCTGGTGTCAAATTATTGTCCAACTTCCTAGAAAACGTTAAAATGGTATCTTCGTCTATAAACAAGTCTTTCATTCCCAAAGAAGAAGTTGGGATCATTGTCAAGTTGTCATTATAATTATTAATATTAGTAGAAGGTTCCGTATTATATGCGGTACGGAAATGATTAGTGAAAATATTGCTAATAGTTAATGGATCGGAAATGGCCATGTCGTCTGAGTTAAACGTGGTGGGATACCCATCATGATATCTCTTGGAAGTAATAAAATTCCAAAACCTTCTAGGCTGCTGTTGAAAAGTAGAATTAAGATTTCTAAGGTGAATTTGGTAAGAACTTTCGACCTCGGAGTGATAAATATTTTTCAACTCTACAAAAACCAAAAAGTCAGAAACAGAACGAGACGAGCAATATCTTTTCCAAGCTTTAGATTTTAAATTTTTTATATGGCGTATTGCCTTCGTTTTCCATGGAACTTTAATGCAATTGTTAGGAAAAGAGACTGGCACAAACTGGGTAAAGCATCCAAAAAGAATTGAATGAAAATTGTACACTGCCTTATTAATGTCCTTTTCTAACAACACAGTGGACCAATCACACCCTGCGATGAGATCATTTAGTACATCCAAGTCGACTTTCTTAAAGTTAAATTGACACGGTGAGTTATGTAAAGGAGTGCTTAGAGATGTATTGATTTCGTAGATGATTAGAACTGGTTCATGATGTGTTGAATCGCAGAGAGATGATGGACAGTGCTTGACCTCGGACGGGTAGGCGTTTGAAGTAAAAACTAGATCCAATAATCTTCCATGACTGTTCAAAATGCTGTTTACTTGGTTTAAGCCGCACGCAAGCATTGCGTTTATAAACTCCTCGGCGTATGGGCGATTACCAGGAGAAAAGGTTGGGGCTAATGTGAAGCCGTCGTCAGATAAGTTCCAAGTAATTCTGGGTAGGTTAAAGTCACCCATGAGGATGAGTTCATCTTTTCCATCTAATAGGTCACATAAATGATGAGTGGCGTTAAGTACTTGCTCATAACAAATCGATGCTGAATTAGGAGGGATATAAAGAACTGCTAAATAGAGTTGTGCCATTCCCAGGTCCACACGAGCACAGACAAGTTCCAAGCTATCGGTGTTTGGTATGATTACTTCTGATACGCGATCCGAACTGCGCACGGCAAGCAGTACGCCCCCACCTACCGGGGCGTCGAGTAAAAGTCCATGACGATCTTCACGGAAGACAGAAAACCGCGAATCAAACAGTTCTGTATTCAATATCTTCGCGCAGAGCCAAGTTTCAGTTAAAGCTACGACATGAAAGTCTGAAGAAAGATTGTACGTGTAGAATTCGTTAGCTTTAGATCGCATACCGCTCATGTTGGCGTAGAAGATTGACATGTTTTCGAGTCGTTTTTTGACAGAGATTTACCAGCCGTAGCACGATTTCTTGGTGTAATTATGCACTATATTTCATAAAATTTCATATTTCTATAAAGCATTAAAAATTGAAATTGTTTTCTACAGTACAGTTCAGTAAAGTCTTCTTTGAATTCAATGTACTGCTCAAGACAAACACAACCTTAAACAATCATATGTGCGTAAAACCGATAAAAGTATGATATTTCGGTATTTTAAATTATAAATGGTCGGTTAATCATTGACTAGCGATACAAAAATAATAAATGTTGGTTGATTATTAATAGTACTTTTCAATGTCAGGAGGAGATAAAAGGAGATAAAAAACAAACCGTAGAAAAAAAAAACGAAAGAATATTTTGATATAAAATAAGAAAAAAGTTTTTGTATGATTGGAAATCTGACGTGTCAATATATTTATATTATGACGTGTATACTTGAAAATTATTAGCTTTGTAATTGACATTTTAATGCATATTACTTTGTAAATGATAACAATCATTTTTCATTTTGATAAGAAAAAAAATGAAAGCGAATAAAGATTTTTTTTTATTACCTAAACAAAATGAATTCTTAATTTATAGTGTTTGTGCATGAGTTTCGTTCGGGAATGGAGTGTGCGGATGCAGAACTGATGTGCGCTCGGGTGCGTATCGTATTTCGCCTACTAGGTGACCTAGTCGGGTTCTTGGAAAACAATTTACATTTCTACCGCCCTCATGCGGTAACGTTATTGCGCTGCGGTAGCGAATCCTTGATGCGAATCCTGTTTTTTTTTTCGTGTCGCATCGACCATCTGCCAGCAACTGCGCATTACAGGTGTAAATAGCTAGCATACCAGCATAATTTTCTTTTAGAGTTTGTAAGGGCTAATGTTAATCTAATCATATAACCAATATGTGCAATAGCATATTTTACTGGCTTTTTAAGTATATGAAAGCTCCTGTTCGAATACTGGAAACTGCTCAGAAACGGTTTTAATTTTCGGACCTTAGAAATTTCCAATAATATTTCCATAAAATATGCTTTCGAGAGCAGAACACTTTACACACAATAGTCTTTATGCATACAGAACAAAGAATTCCAGATATGTAACAACAGAAGTGGAATTATTCCGGGATACTAGTGCAGTTCAGTTACCCTACGCTATAGCAATATCAACAAAATAAATGTAGATTTAGCCAGAAAATATACTTATGTATACATATGGGCTTTGTCTTTCCGAGCCTCTAAGCACTGTGGCCAGATTGGGCTATTTCCCGCCAATTTGAATTCGCGGGTTAGCGGTTTTTGGGCTATCTATTTTTATGAAAAACTATATTTGGGCTATACAGTAAAGCCTACTAATCAGGACACTGTATGATCGAACCACCTAAACAATTGAACTATAACATCACCGCACATACTATTTCTTGAAGGAAATTCACTCTGTAATCGAGCAGCCTCTAGAATTGGACCGCGAACCAGATTAGCTGCACAAAAACTTGCTTAGTGGTACTTGCTAATCGGACCAAAAACAGTTTTAAGACCAGCATGAAAAATTGTGCAAAATTAAGTTTTCCAGAAAAATATCTGATCAAGGTCAAGAAAATTTTTCGTATAATTTCGGCATAGCTTTCTGCTAAAAAATTATTTTATGTGTAAAATTCGGTACCTTATAGATAGCTTGAATTTTATTGGTATTCTGATAACAATAAAATATTGATTTATTTGAGCATTGTTGTATGTTTTCCTTTTAGGCAAGCATGAATGCAATTCATTTGATATTTATGATATAAATATTTGAATGTATGTTCAGGCAACGTCAAAACAACTGAAAAAATATACTATGAGTGCAAAATACAACGATATAAGTGTTCGTAATAAGTTAGAAGTAATACGGTCATCCGACAAATAATTGCTCATCCAAAGAAAAACTCCCGATAGCTTTAAAAACGAAGTAAAACGGAAATTAAATGACGTTAGAAAATTTTGAAGGCTCTGAGAGAGAGCGGTTGAAATTAAATTTACCATACTACCAGATAGATAAATTTTTGTATCAATGGTCTTATAAGACACGCTTCAAAAAATTGCCAATATCCGGCCAGATACTTCACAGGAAAGCCCGTTAAATCACTGCAAAATTAAAACTTTGTGATTTCAAGGCATCAAACAGAGCGCCAAAATCCGTTAAAAAGGACTGCAATATTCACTATGGCATGCTTTGTGGCGAAGAAGCTGATGTTGATTTAGACACAATTCAGGAATTTCAGTCACAGCTAAGAATATTATGTGATGGTTATGATGCTAAAATACCTATAATCTTGATGAGACAGGAATATTTTTTTTAGAGCAACACCTAAAAAATCACTACGTCTTAAATAGAGAAAATGTACATATGGAAAACCTTGAAAGAAACGCGTGACAGTTGCAATGGAAGCTGCATAGGGAAAACCCAAAAACCAAGATCGTTCGGAATAAATGACATGAAGCGAAATTTATGCATAACTTGGCGAGCTAACGCAAAATCTTGGATACCGGGTGGTATTTTGAAAGAAAGGATGCACACACTTGATATTGAAATGCAAACGCAAAACCAAAACATCTTCCAACAATTTGCACTTCTCATTTACAGCCCTTAGATTAGGGGATTATAACAAACATAAAACTAAATTGCCGCACGTATATGATGAACCTTATATTGCGTGCTTTGGAAAATACTGAGCGTACTTCAGATTCAACAAAATTAGCATCTTTATTTGAAGGTCACTGCTGGCTACCATCTGTTTGGAATAAACTGTTTCCACTTACAATTACAAAAGTTTTTTTTTTTGGAAACATGGGTTGCATTGAAATCTGAGGGCCAAAATAGGAATCATGATTAGAGTTCAAATTCACAGTGATTTGAACTCAAATGTTCAAGTAGAAATTCTAAGTTTGGCAGGAGTCGATCAATTTACGACCACAAACGAGTCTCTCCCGGAAGATTGGGAAATTATTTTTTTTTAAGGGGTTTCAACCGAAGAAGCCATAGCAGGTTTTTTTTTAATTTCGATAGTGAATTCACGAAACAGAAAATGAATTTCGTCAGCAGAATACTAATTCCATAAAACGGAACATCAAATCTCTAAACGAACATATCTAAAGTTTTGCAATCATTAAAAGATTGCGCAGTTCTAATGGAGCAGGTACATCTTACGAGCGCAAAGAGAAAAATTTCGATACATAATTATTTTAAATCTTTGAACTGAGCGTGCGTTTCTGTGAAAAATTAAGCATTTGTAAAACATTCACGTGAAAAGCTTATATTTTGCATTTTATTTTCTTGTACTCAAGATGCGATAATAATAAATATGTGAACATAATTTAGAGTAACCTTTGATAAAAATAAATATTGGGGAAAATATCTTAAAGGTTTTGTTTTTTGAAACTTTAAAATCGGACCACCTGTGAAATGGAACCATTTAATTTACGACACTGATGTTGTCCGATTTCAAGGTTTCACTGTGGTTATAAAATATATATTTATAAACATTATATATCCTATCCATTTGATTTTCAAAAAACTATTCATTTTATTTCAAAGCACACTTCAATTTTTTTGGCGAAACGTCGCTTGGAGGCCCGCTTGTGAAATTGTTTGACGTATGTTTTCTTTTGATAGTATTTAAACGTCTAAAGTCTGATCGTCTAATCGAAAAAAATTTTTATTTCTAAACTTGCTTTCATAGTTTTGAATGTATGAAATCGGATAAAATATTAATATTTGAGTCATTATAAATAAAACATTCAGCCATTCTAGTCATTAAGACTGTTGCTTATACTAATTCATTTATTGTGCCACCCAAATTTGCAAGTTGTTTTTATTTTCTGTGTGAAAATATTTAAAAAAAAAGTCCTTAAAAAATAAGTGCTCCCCTACATTTATATTTGCACGGACTTTTCTAAAGTTTTCACACAGTTCATATAATTTATTCACATTTTTCCTGCTTTCCCTTTCCAAATACGTTATGAATAAAGTTTTATCTGTATAAAATGTTGGATATTTTTACTGTTTCAAACGACTTTTGGGCTGCATTTATGTTACTTGGTAAGAATTTTATGGGTACAAATATTAGAATTTAATCAGCTTAAATGAATTGATTTCGTTATAAAGACAGTTATCTGATGTGGCGGTTTTTGGGCTACAAATAAAAAATCTCCGCTATTTTGGGCTATGAAAATTTGAAATTGGGCTATATTTTCTCCCAAATATCTGGCCACACTGCCTCTAAGTAAAAAAAAACTCTAGCGCACCTGAACCGCTAGAAACACTAATGTTCGAAGAACAGTAGAAGAATCGTGCAGGTTTTGAGTGCATATTCCACCACATGTGCTGCTTATTACGACCAAACTGTTTCAAATGCCACGTTTTACTTTGGTCTCAAGAATGCATTATAACTCATATGGTGGAAGGTTTCAGATATTACCACTGGCATGAATTTCAACGTTTATGAGAGCAAAACACGGGTTAATTATATTCGTTATCAGTTGCTTATTTCACATAATTTTGAAAGCAGCATCTCATATAACATCAATGAAGAAAATGCTCAGTGCCTGCAGCACTGTAACTGAAGTTGGTGTTTGGGGCTGCGATCCGAAAAATTTGCAGAACTTTGCGGATCGCAACATTGATTATTTATTTTAATTGTAAATGTTTCCGGT
>OZ022264.1:84251995-84261995 GCA_963978885.1 Nemotelus pantherinus
TGGCTAAACTCGACTACGTATTCCCTGTAGCAGTTGACTGATATTGCCAATAGTCTTACTAGTAAGTAAATATTCTTTTTTTTGTGGTAGGGGTTTAGTGTTTGAGAGGAAATGCTTTTGTTTATGTGTTTAAATGCCGTATGTTGTCTTCTTGAGTAATTTTTACTAATGCTCGAAGAAGAACATTAGTATTACACTGAAAAAAAATCTTGGTAAAATCAACAATTTTCCTTAGTTGTTTTTGCGTCAACTACGGGCAACTATAAGAAAATTGTATATATATATAAGAAAAACAACTATAAGAAAAACAACTATAAGAAAATTGTTGATTTCAGGTGCAAAAAAAAGTAAGAAACCACAAACAATGGTATTCTAACAATGTACATAGTACGAAATAGTAAATGACTATAGCCTGTGGTGTGGAATTATGATTTTTGAATTTAACACTTGTAGAGTGGTTCGCAAATATGAAAATTGTTGATAATTCAATAACTTGGAATGTTAAATGAATTGAGGCTCATTTTTCTAAAGATCAACTATTTATCGTACCTACTTATGAACCAATTACCATAATTGAATCCTCAAAGATTTCAATGTTTTTTGCATCAGCAAAGTCAACTACTTTTATATGGTCAAATGAACTATTTTAGCATGGTAGAAAGTACCATTTTCCGTAGTTAATTTGACAATTTTGAATGAATTGTTGCAGTACTATCAATAATAATTAAATCAACCACGAATATCTCTTTCAATGTAAAATCACTTTGGCCGAAAATCCATATTTCTATATATATATATATATATATATATATAAAATCCAATATATATATAAAATATATATATATATAAAATCCATATTTCTATATATATATATATATATCTATATATATATATATATATATATATATATATATATATATATATATATATATATATATATGTATATATATATATTAAATATATATATATATATATATATATATATATATATATATATATATATATATATATTTATTTATATATATTTGTATATATATATATATATATATATATATATATGTATATATATATATATATATATATATATATATATATATATATATATATATATGTATATATATATATATATATATATATATATATATATATATGTATATATATAAATATAAATATATATATATATATATATATATATATATATATATATATATAAAAATATATATATATATATATATATATATATATATATAAATATATATATGTATATATATATATACAAATATATATGTATATAAATATATATATATATATATATATATATATATATATATATATATATATATATATATATCAGTGAAGAAATCTCAGGAACGCGCCACCCAATTGAATATATAAACCAATGTATCCTGAAAACATTGGTTTATATACAGAGTAGTGCCACGTCTCACAAAAAAATAATAATCTTTAACCCTTTGCCGCCGGCGTCCAATTTAGTGATATTTTAAATATACCTATTTTGCCGTCAACATACAATTTTTGCAAAAATAAAGTTCATGGAATAAATTTTGAACGTGATCTTAATTTGAAAACCTTTTTTTTTAAAATTTTAAAGCTATTTGCGCGCTAGGCGCCTGAAATGAGATTGGGAAAATTTGAAAATTTTTGAATTGTGACAACTTTTGACCAGATTATCAAATCATTACGAAACTTACAGGACATATTGTTGTTACTAAGTTGTAGACTCGTGTAGCTTTTTATGAACGTACTGCTAACCCTGCGGCCACGGCAGGCATTGAAATTGAAAACCTTCAAACCATCGACTCTCCTGAAAAATTTTCGTCTTTTACAGTGGAAACCAGCTCAAATAAAAATCTTGTGCTTTGTCTATACAACCAAAGCAAAACTTTTGAAATTCCATATCGCACAAGAACGGCAACCCTCCTCCAATATACCTATATTTTAAGCATCAAAAATTTCTGCTCACGAGAACTCACGATCCAGTTATCAGATATAAGTGAAATTCACAAAATGTATTGACATTAAATAGGACCAGGTCTGATAGAAGCGATTTTGAAATGCGAGTAACCCTGTGCCAGTGGTGCCATCTTGAAAAATTATAAAGAAAAAAAACTGCTTTTTGCTCTATGAATTCTGATTCAGTTACCAGATTTTCATGAAATTGCCACAGTAGCTGAACCTTACTCTAAGCCGTCTTTGGTGTAAATTTGATTTAAAAATTTGTTTGGTGCTGCCAGTTTTGGTAATTTTGGTGTCTTGGGTTTTGAAAATACGCTCATGAAAGTAAAGCTTTTTGCCTTATAGCTTCCAGTGCAGTCATGAATATAGGCATTAAAGCTGAATATAGGCATTATTCGGAAGGAATCTGGTAAAAAAACCATTATAGGGTTGCCAGCTATTGCTAGTTTTGTATTTATTTGCAATATCTTTATTATGCGAATTTCCGTTAAGTTTTTAAACGGTATTGATCTTCTATTGACAATAAACAACAAATGTTGTTTTCGAAAATTTGAAAACTTTTGTGACTGGCAGCCCTTAATTTCTTTGTACCCTATAACTTCCAATGCAGTCATCCGATCAAAACGAAATTTGCAGAGTAGGTTGATTTAAATGTGAGGCAGGTGTGATATATATTTGGCTTTGATGCTAGCAAAGGGTTTCCAGCGCGAGGCGACTTTTGCTGTTTTTGTTTCAATAAATGCTTACATTCAGTATTCATATCGCGAACATTTTCAATGAAAATAAGTTTCCAATGTTTAAAATTTCTAAGTTCTAGAAAATTTTTGGTATTAAACATCTTTCGTTTTTTGCCCCTAAACATCTTTCTATCCCTGTAACTTTCAACGAAATCATCGGATAAAATCGAAATCGATAGAGTTATTTGGTTTTAACGTGAGGCAATTTTAGGACATTTTCAGTTACAGTGATGGTAAAGTGTTGCAAGCACTAAGCATTTTCTAACCTAACCTAACCTAACCTTATGTTATGCTGCTTTCAAAGTTTTGCACTGTTTGGTATTCCTAAATCTTGAAACTTTCAATACATTGTTAAGACCAAAGTTATTTTGCAGTCGAAACAGGTTGGAACACGTGTGGAGCACTCAGAATCTGCACAATTCTTCTACTGTTCATCGAACATTATTGTTTCTAGCGGTTCAGGTGCGCTAGAGTTTTATGTGTATTTGTATCAATTTCAATTCCCGTCAATTTGCACTCTGTCATTTAAATTACCGGCTGGGGACCATCAAATCGAGGGGACATTGGCTTTGGTGCTAGCTTATAGTGTCTGACTCTAGAGCTTGATGACCAGGCTAATAACTATTTTACTAAAAAAAAAATCAAGTCCATAATGGCTCCTTACAGAGTCAACCTCTTCTGCCACAAGCAATTTCATCGACAATCCCTGAATGAGTTTCTTCATCGGTTTTAACTGGCAATTAACGCGAGCAACAATGCCGTTTATTGATATTAGGCGCGTTTTTTGCTCCTCTATCCAGCACAGAACAGAACAGACGCATTGGAAACAGCAACACCCCTGTCCCAGTAAATTTTTTAGTGCAGAAATTATGTTCTGAGGTAGTTCACGTGCTGAACTATAGAATTGGCTGTTAGAAAAAAGAAAAGCTCATGAGAAGTTTTCTTTTTAGCCACGAGCTAGGTTTGGTTTTTCCAAGGTTATTTTGAATGTTTTGATAGTTAGGAAATTAGAAAAAGCCATCATAATGTGTAGAAAGTTATAAGAGGTAATTTTCTGCTAGTTCTTTTTATATTTTCTATCGATTGTGGTAGTTTATACTCGTTATTTTCTCCCTTTATTTTCAGTTGTTTTGCTCTACAACAGAGAATACAGCAACCTATAGAAAGCTTAACGAATGCATCAGCTCTTCTATGATGGATCGTTTTTTTTTTGCGTCATAGTTCTATTCTATCGGAGCACCTATTATCGTTTATCGTTTATAGATTAATATGGACCGTCATGAAGAATGACACAGTGAGTTGTCAAGGTGTCGTGAAAATGCGTGCAGTGCAATGGGACGTCCGCGGGGAAATCTAAATCATACAGGTTGTGTTACAATGAATAAAGTTAAGTCGAAGTGAGATTAATGGAACAGTGCCAGTGATCTGAGCGGTAAAATAAAATACTAATCGGTACGAGCGGAAAAGTGTGAAAAATCACTACAAAATGTGCATCAGTTGTTATTAGGTTATATGATATTACGTGTCAGTTTAATATCGTGATAAATTGGTTCAGATTTTGCCGCATATGTTAAACTAGTTCTATTGACAATAATGCAGCTATTTCCTAGTCATCGTCAACTATAGCGATTCGAGCATCTATTTTGAAGTTTTGTGTAAATATTGTGCATGTGCAGTTTCTTTTACACATTGTACAAACTCCAGTAAGGGAGGAAATATCAACTGGGGTTTCTCTTATTCAAGATTTGCATTTTTACGTACGAATCCATAATCTGAAGAGCGCTGCTATTTTAACATAAGTTGCGAATACAAACTCGAATTGAAATAGGATGTAGATCGTATGAGTCGAATGTTAATGGGCTGTTTAAATGGTCACACTGTACTGTTTTCACATAATTCTGTTTCAATCGGGGTTTGTATATACGGCTATGCAAACTCGGATAATTTCATAAGAGAGAACGAACGTAGGCGACGCAACATGCGTGGAATGCTCTTATCATTTTTACTTGCACATGAATGTGCGCCAGGGCTGAGTTCAATTAGCCCCAAAAATGAGAGTAAACCAACGAACGAGTTGAAAGAGCGAAGAACGGTTGTACATTATCCACTATGACTAAAAGAGAAATCAATGGGCAAAGTCCTATTCTTAACCCATTGCTGATAACGCCTTTTTGTCGGTCATATACTGAACAAAGTGTATATAGACAATCATTGGGTTAAAATCAGCTAATTAGTTTGGGCAATCGAAGATATTAAGAGTAAATGACTTTGGCTTTGCAGTGGTGCCGTCGTCACATATTGGTTCAAATATCAATATAATTGATAAATTTTGTACGCATATTACTTATGATTTGATATGCTGTTTACGGATATGTGCATATTTTATGAAAGACTTTGATTGGGTTTGAAGCAGGTTGCACTGCTTATGATATTATGCTATATAGAACGGTTTATAATGAAAAAATCGATCTTTGAAAATATTTCAGGAATTTTTTGTTGAGCCAATTAGTAAAAATGGTAACTCTTCTTTTTCGGAAGAATTTACTTCAGCTTGAGTTTTGGATGTAGAAATTGAACGTTATTATTTTCTAAATTATCAGTTGTTTTTAAGTGCAACATGTGGAAGGTTTTTAGTGTGTGTAATATAAAAAAGTGTAGTTTATTCGAACGGAACAACATTGATATTAGGTAAGTATAACTATTTAACTTCTTTTATTTTTTATATAGATTTGATTAAACTTAAAAAATGAATAGTGTCGAAAGTTTAATTTCTAAACCATTTTCTTTGCGTTCTCTTGAGGAAAAGCTAGAAATTAAGCACTTAGGTCCACATCGACCATCAAATTTCAATCTGGAAGCTTCAGATGGTAGACAAAAACGTAAATTTGCTACTGAATGGTTCAGTAAAAAAACCTAGCTGGCAGCATCCGAGGTTAAACAATCCCTGTTTTGTTTTTATTGTCTTCTATTTGGAGGTGAGGCAGCATGGACTAATAGTGGCTTACGTCATTTAAAGCATTTATCTGAAAGGATAAAAAAGCATGAGACAAGTTCAAGGCACCTACAAAACGCGTGAAGTTTTCAAACATTTGGATCAATTGACATTATGTCTCAAATTGATTCTGGTCATGCTGCTTCAATAAACAAGCATAATGAAATTGTGAGACGGAATCGTCATGTTCTCAGTAGAATAATTGACATTCTTAAGTTTTGTGGAAGCCACAACTTAAGTTTACGTGGGCACGATGAGAGTGAATCAAGCGGCAACAGAGGTATTTTTCTTGGTATGGTATCATACACCAGATCCATTGACTTAACTTTGGATGATTATCTCAAAAATAATAGGATCACTCAAAATACATCCAAAACCATACAAAATGAACTTCTAGAATGCATTTCTATAACTTACCGTAATAATCTCAAGAAGGAAATTAAAGAAGCGAATTTCGTATCATTGCAAGCTGATGAAACCACTGATATTTCTTGTACTTCACAAATGGTAATTGTTCTGCGATTTGTAAAAAATAAGTTGCCCGTTGAACGCTTTCTTTCATTTTTCGATCTTCACGATCACTCTGCGCAGGGAATGGTTGATAACATACTAAACGCACTTAAAGAGTTTGATTTGAAGAGCAAACTTATCTCTCAAACATATGATGAAGCGGCTGTAATGAGTGGCGGAAATGCTGGTGTTCAAACTTTAATCAAAAATATATTTCCCTACGTCCAATTCGTTCATTGCTCTGCTCATCAGCTAAATTTAGTCTTAAAGCAAGCTTCTTCGTCTATCAAAGAAGTACGTATTT
Source organism: Nemotelus pantherinus (assembly GCA_963978885.1). Taxonomy (NCBI): domain Eukaryota; kingdom Metazoa; phylum Arthropoda; class Insecta; order Diptera; family Stratiomyidae; genus Nemotelus; species Nemotelus pantherinus. The sequence continues at coordinate 84,258,516 of OZ022264.1, forward strand.
TTTTTTGCAAATGTATCCGCATTTTCTTCTTTCTTTTCGTGTTCTCCAAAGCGTAAAAATTTATTTGTAGAAGTTTGTCAAAAAAGAGGTCTTGCAAGATCGATGGAAATTCGCTGGAATTGTCAGTCTCGGGTCGTACAATCTGTTTTTGAAAGCCGAGAACAACTAATTCATTGCTTTGAGCTGATTCAATGCGAATCTTGGGACCCTACTACAATTAGAGAAGCAACCGGGCTATTAAAATATTTAAATGATGACAACTTCACTTGTTTTCTAGAACTTTTCAATAAAATATTCGGTCATGTAGACATTTTTTACAACATTTTACAGTCTCGCAGTACAAATGGAATTCTGGCATTTCAAACTGTCGATATATTTTGTAAATCCATCAATGCGATAAGAAACGGTTTGAATCCAAGTCAATGTATTGCTAATGAATATATGGCGACAAGAATGCGTACTTCAATGCATGATCTTCATATGATAGGAAAATAAGTTTGCGATATTATTACCACACAGGTTAAAGCACGTTTTGAGAATTTTGATCATATTTATGCCTTCAATTTAATAAATCCATCTGAATTTCACAATTTTAATTTAAATTTCCCTGCTAACCATCTTGACACGATAGTCAATAACTTTCCATGTTTCGACGCAGGGACGTTAAAAACGAATTAGAAGTTTTATATAATAATGAAATGTTCGGAAATATGTCACCCGTTACAGAATTTTATAGTTTTTTTAAAGAAAATAATTTGTTTGCATCTTTCGAACAAACTAATAAATTAATTGAAATAGTTCTTACCACTCCAGTTACTACAGCAGAGTCTGAAAGATGCTTTAATACCCTTAAGAATATTAAAACTTATAAATCTAGCACAATGGGTCAAAGTCGCCTCAATTCGCTGGCAATATTATCTATTTGCAAAGAAGTGGTTGCAGATATAGAAAATTTTAATGAGCTGGTGATAGATTTGTTTGCTCAACAGAAAAATAGGCGCGCGGAATATCTATACAAATAATAAGTAGAAGCCATTATTAAAAAGAGTTTTCCCGAAGAAGTTTTTAATTTAATTTATTTATATGTGTATGTTATTTTACCTGTCGTTGAAAATGTTTTTGTTTTTATGTATACATTTATAAAAGAAAATAAATTTATTAGTGAAGTAGGCCGAAAAGAGTTTTTATGCGATCCATTTTTCATATAAACGAAGTTGATTTTGATTTTGCTGTAAGTATTTTTTTTCTCGAATACTCGGTGTTGATGTAAAAACTCTTTTTGGGAAACCGTACAATTTAAAATCGGTTAACGCTCTGATACGGTACCCCTTGGGTGGAGTGGAAACCCGTTCGTAAGGTTAGCCCCACTTGTTGTTATTGCCACGAGCCGCCACTGCCATATATAATGACGTCAAGGCTTTATTGATTACCTAGCATACGGCCCATACATATAGAACGCATTGTGAGCAACAAGATCAACCCGTTGCTTTTCTGTGGAAGATGCTGATCTAACGTCGTCACCTGTTAAACTACGCAGCCAACGTGGTCTCCAACAGCAATAAGTAATCGGTCCATATAAGCGATGCTTCAGACTAGAGAAGTCAGTAATGGTGTTTTCAGATGTGCGTTCATGCTTCCAAGTTTTTTGAACGCACCCGAGTAAACTCAAGTCTAGGTAATTTACTCATAAAGGTTATTGATTTGTGACCATGGTCCCCTTCTTGTCTATAAATCATCATAGACAACGTATATCGTCTCTAAAGCTTATCAAAGCAGAGAATATTGATACGGGAAACTCGATCGTTTTGCGGAATAAGCCTCCGAAGCCGAATCAAATTGGAATTGTTTTTGCGGGATGATTAAAATTGAAAAAATTTTCAATTTTAATCATCCCGCAAAAACAATTCCAATTCAAGTCTAGGTGTTATAAAGCTTGGATGAAGCGGAAGCGGAAGCGGACGAGCATATCGATTTATTCAAACAGCCATAAATGGAAATATGAATTTCTGTGCAAAATGATAAAAGTTCTAACTTTATTAGAAAATAAGCGAAAATTTGAGTAACCCGCAAATCATACACAAATGACAATCAGTGAAGAGAAAGCTTCATAAAGTCAATGTTACATGCATCTTCGTACCCTTCCACTTCTGCTTCATGCCCGCCTTTTTGAAACTAGAATTGAGTTGACTCGTGTACATTCAAGCACAGCTTGAACTTGAACTGAACTGAAGCACAGCTTGTATGGACCGATTACTTGTTGAACCAATGAGCTATCCGGCCTAGTAAGATAGCGGAGAACATCTTTTAGGCGATAATTCGTAGCCAAGTAATCTTAAACTCTCTGCACTCTGTGGCGTTTTCTTTCTTATGCACATAAATGCTGAGCGTTCGAAAATTTAGGAGCTTATCTGAGTATATGGTGCCTAAATATCCGTCTTGTAAAGTTTAATTTATTGTTATCTGATTTCGTCCCACCAGATTCACATTCTGAATAAATATTTCTGTTTTGAAATTATTAAAAGAAAGTAAGCACAATATCATAAAACCAGAAAGCTGTTCCATCATTTTTAACAACTAGCAGCAAATGTTAGTTAATTGTTTCTAAAAACTTTTTCAAAACGTATTTTAAATGCCACCATTCGTATTTATTTATTTGTCAACCAGACAAGTTCAATTTTGTGACTTTGAATTATGTACATATATAATTCCACAGCCATTAGTATAACCTGTGTGATCTTCTGACGTTCATTTGTGTTTTAGAAGGCAAATATCACGAAAACATTACCACAAAGATTTGCATGAAACATTAAAATTTTCGCTTTATCTTCTTCCTTAACACTGAAGTGCGAAAATGGATATATTAAAGATACGCGAAAACACTCCATAAAAGATGTTTGCTTGTCATGAACGCAAATACGTTTTGTTGTGATCTGTGTATTTTCACCAACATTCGCTAAAAGCAAGTAACCACTGCAAAACATTTATGGTTCTGAAATTTCTCCATCCCTTGCGAATATTTTATAGCAACGAAGATTCAACCAACAGCTTTTCTCCGTAAAATTTTGGTAAAGTATTCCTGACATGGATGTACGGAGCAAAATCGTGCCAGGGATAATCCAATATTGAACACAATTTACAAGCTACAATACAAGAAAAAAGATTTAAATTCAGGAACGTTTCTCTTACCTAAAATCTCGACCGTGTGCGTAATTTCTCTGGGTTCAAGCGTTGCAATCTGACAAATGTAGTCACCAGCATCTTGCGGCACTGAGTCCCTAATTTGTAAATTGAATCCATTAACTAATCGTACACGTGGATCTGGTGTGACTTTAGTTATCCCGGCGGACAGGATAGCGATGCCCCGCTTCCAGGCAACTATGTATGGCTCTGAAAATATAAACAAGACAGCATTTGTTAGCAGTCGAAAACGGAATTTTATGCGGAATTCAAGTTGCTTACAAAGAACGACTTTATTCAAAC